>JAOXNR010000001.1:21131473-21152300 GCA_028571225.1 Parsonsia alboflavescens | reverse complement strand
TAACCAAACTAAGTGTTAATAGTGGTAGGATCTGGCTATTTAAGGATGCTTAGATATAGTTTTTGAACGTAAACAAACGCACCTCACGAAAGGTCATAAGGCTTGGCTTGTCCCCAACAGGAGGCATTTGATTGCAGACTATGTGAGCAACAGGCAACCTAACAGAGGTTCCATCTCTTGACAATACACGACTTCGACCAACAACTTCATCCATCCAAGCACCTCCACGCTTTTCGGATGGACGGGAATATGGATCCAAGTAAAAGTATGCTATGGGACTGCCAGAGGAGTCATTGACACGGTAAAACTTGACATCATTGTTCCAGACCTAGGAGTTACAGTACACTTAGAAACCCGAATCATATGCAGAAATAGCCCTGACAATTTATCAGGAGAGAGAAAGATGAAAATCAAGGAAGCAAGTATATCACCGGAGCAAAACCATCAGCTTGCTCAACATTGATCCCAAAGAGCATCTTGGCAAGGTTAAAAAGGCCATCCATTACTTTAGGAAACGAAAAGTAAGGACGTAGTTCTTCCTATAAATATTAACAAGAACTGAGAGCTTGTCAAAGATGAAAAACATTTAAAGTGCACATAGCATTGTCCTAACTCCAAAGTAACAACTAATCACTAATCAAATTTAAACTTAAAACAAGACTGTGTTTGAGTCTTGCACACCAGTATGCATGGTCGCATTCATGAGTCTATGTGAGAGAGAGAGAGAGAGAGGGAAAATGAACCTCATTTATTTCGTATCTCGATTCACAAAGCCTCTCACTCCAAAAGCTGATGTCCCAGTGATTCAAATTATCAGCTTCTAAAGCATTCTGATCTTTAGCAAATTTTACAAGATCCTCCATGTCTAGAAAAGACATGAAAAAGACCATGGTCAGTTGGCATTATCTGAATCAAAAGGCATTGAATTATCAGAAATAAGAAGACAACAACAAAGAAAATAATAGATAAAACTCAAGAGAGAGGATAAGAACAATTAAGATTGGGAGAAAGAAGATTGCAAGTGACAAACCACCATGCTTCTGTTCCATTTATAATAATAATTCTATTACTAGAGGGGATTGAGAGTTAAAGTAGGCATCATGAGATAATATTCCCACCTTGAACTGCAGCATTCCAGGATACAGAGCGGAGCTTTTCGAGGAGCTCTTGTGCTTTATCAACAGTTGCCATCTTCATTGCCATGCTTACCTAGAAACATTGATAAACACAACGTGATAAGCCTGCACAAGTGGTTGTGAAATTGAAAAGTTTGTAAGTCATACCTCTGCATAGTTATTGTACCCAAGAAGCTTGGCCTTCTCCAACCTGAGCCTCAGAATTTTCTCAATTATTGGTGTATTATCCAGATCTCCACTTGAAGCACGTGTTATATAAGCATGGTAGACTTCCTCCCTCAAGCTTCGATTTCGAGCATGTTGCATGACAGCCAAGAAACTTGGAGTATCCAATGTAATAACCCATGGCCCATTTTCAGCTGTAGCATTTTCGTGTCCCTATAAAATGCACAACAATGATTATGAAATGCAAGGAAAAAAAGCCAAAAAGAACAATATCAGACTGATAAACAATTTACCTTAGATGTAGCTGTTTGGGCTGCTAAGCCAAGAGCTGTATTTGGCAACCCTTCGATGTCCTCCTTATTTGTAATTAACTTTTCAAAATTTTTTGTAGCATCTAGGACATTCTCCCCAAATTTTTGAGATAGCTTTGAAAGCTCCTGAAAATTATTTTCAAGGAAAAAGGGATATGATATGCATTCTGGAACAGAAATTATGGAAGTTAAGCATCATAAACACACTAACATTGCTAGGAACTTTTGGAAAGAAAGAAGTGACATCTGCACTGCTCTACCAATTCTAAAATGCAAACCTCACAACAGAATAGAAAATTCACAAAGCCCAACTCTAAAATGGCAGAATCCATCACCTCAAATTAGTGATTTCAAATTCTTAGTGGTCCTAATAAAAAGAAAGAACAAAATTCAGACAAGCATGCAATATGAGAAAACGTAGAAACATCTATCATATCTATTGAATAAAACAAGAAAAAAATAATCTAAAGAACTCATCCAAAAAAATGAATTCAACATGAAGAACACACCTGTTCAATTTTATTGAATTGTTCTCTTCTATCATCTTCAAGAGCAATACCACTGAGAACAGCCTCCTTTATTTGTGCTGGAAAGATAAAAGAGCTATCAGATATGTCATGTCCTAGCAGTGTCAAAAGGTTCTTAGCAATCGAACATTGAAGCAAAACAAATTCCAATCACAGGCAAGTATTACAGCATTCCACATACCAATGGCCTTTAGAACGGTGGGCAAAAAACAATCATATAATGGTAAATTCCCTTTTCTACAAAAGAATATTTTCTAATAATGTGCATAAGATGGCTTTATTATGCAAAAGAAATGAAAATTCAGAATTTTAAAAGAAAAAAATAAACTGATGAAAAAGAAAAGACTGAGATCAGTGCTCATAAAAATCTCCAAATTAAAGTATATATGGTACGAGATATGAAAAGACAAGGAGTAAGGCCCAAACAAGTTAAACATAACACCTTTCTAGCTTCATATGAGGGTAGCCTAAAGTCCGCAAATAACGTAAACGAGCCAAACACTGTACCTGGTTGTAATGCTTTAATGGAAGTAGAATAAAAAAATAAGGCATCTTTGGAACTCTTAAGCACAAGATTTAACAAGCAAGAAACTAGATCATGAAAAACATTAAGGAAATTTTGCACAGAAACTGCATCAGATTGTTCATGGGCAAATGTTGAATCTTTAGAACAAAAAAGTTTCAGAAAATGCACCTTCAACAATCCTTTTGCGAGCATCGCTCAGAGATTCCCATTCTGGGGACTCCTTAATTGCTTTAAATGCATTATAGATTGGCTTACTCTGCCCTGCTTTTAGTTCAAGTGCCACTTTTTCTGGCTGCATATTAGAATGTAAATAACAAGGTATGAAATGCACCCAAAAGAAGGAAAAAGAAAACTAAGATTATACAACAAAATCTTTCAACATACAACTAAAGAATTATATATGGGTTGACAAAACAACTATAGGAATGAGTATAAAATAAACAAGAGATAGAGGGTGATAAAAAACAACACGGTAAGAAAATGAGTTTTAAAGTAGTTAACGTATATGAGTTATGACACAAAAAATAAAGTTTACAAAGAAGTAAACTTTCCACCATTTTTCTTAAAAATGTACGAAGTAACATCGCAATTTACAGGATAAATGTGTACGTACAGCCAAGCTCCCCATACTGAGACTCAGAAACAAATCAAAAGTTGGATATTGACCTGGACTTCTTCAATAGCAGAGCGAAGTTCAGGATTATCTTTAACTGATTTGAGATGATTCACAGCACCCCAGACAACAGCCAATCGATCGGTGATCTTCTCCATCGGCTCCACCAGCTTCGGCCACGATGGTTCGACGGTCTTCTCCAATTCCTCCAATTCTCCCTCCTACACAAACATACGCCAAACCCAGAACCCACTTATGAACCCAACAAAGAAAACCCCACAAACCAAAAAAGAAAACACAAAAACAAAGAGAGAAAACACATACAAGCTGCTTCAATAATGCACGGATACCAGGGCTGACATGTTTAGCCTCGATAAGATCAAAGGGAGGGAAAACAAAATCCTTCAGAAGTGGATTACTGCTAATATCTTCGGTGGCTGACATTTTCGGAGGAGTCCCAGAAATGGTTGATGCAGTGGAGAATGATCGAACTGGGGATCGGTTTCTAGGGTTCCTAGTTGACTTGTGGAGTGAGTGAAGGCAGAGTGAGAAAGACGAAGACCAAAGGGGGCAAGATTGGGATTTCTGAAGAAGATGTTTTGGGGAAGCAAGAGGTCTTACGCAAATGGGTAACGAGCGAGAAAAGGTAATAGAAAATCCCGAAGCCATGAGAATGGCTACAAAGAGGGTTGAGACGTAAAAGATTCGGTTTGATACCAAAGGTAACGGTAATGAAAGTCGGTTCGTTATCCGGAATCTTCTTCTTACTGTGGGAATAGAATTGGGAGTCCTCATGTCGATCTGCCGTCTTTTGGGCTGGCTTTCCGGTTCCCGGAAGACCAATTTTGTTTTGATTGAATGGAGTCCGGAGTCTGGACATGGGCAATCTACTAGAAAATTATTATAGTACTAGTTTCTTGTTTTGTTTGAGAGTTAGCCTTTTCTTTTGCTCTTTAATTCTTGAGTTTGTGATAATATTTTGTATGTGATACTTGAAAACGGAATAATTTGTTTTAAAAAAGTTTTACATAATGCAACAAATTTATTTTTTAGTTTAAGAGTATTGAATTATAAAATGTTTAGGCATACAATATTCCCTCGATCCAAATTAAATATTATTGTTTTCTATTTTGAATCGTCATTTGAAAATGAATAAAAAAAATTTTTAAAAGGATTTATATTTTTCTATTCAAAATCAATTCAATCAAATTCTTCTAATAAATTTACTCTTTTTATCACTAAATATAAGTTATTTTAAATTTTTTTTTCATCATTAATTGTAAATGATGATTATTAGTTAATTAGATATATAAACTTATTTTTTTATATTACCCCTTTACTGATATCCATCAAAATTTCATGTTCAAATTTTTGAAAAGGTGATTAAAAGATATTTCAGGGAAAAAAAATAATAATAACAGAAGATAGTATGTTCTTATTATATTCTTAATTAATAAATCTGGTGCATTTGAGTTCAATTTTACTGAATGTTCGAGATCGTTTGGCGGGAACCCACAAGTCATGAAAAGCAAAGCAAGCTGAAGTGTGAGCCTGTTTCTTTTTCTGAAAGTACATGAACTTTTTACTTTTGCTTTAGAAAGGATACATAGCTTCTGACCTTCTGTAGCTTTTAATCCTAACTATTTGAGAAGCTTTGGACTAGTTATTAAAAAAAAAAAAAAAGTGCATGAAATTATAAATAAAAGTGCCAAGAATAGCAAAAGTACTGTAGGAAAGTAGCAGTTTTACTTCTTTATTAAATTTGGTAAATGTACATATACAGAGAATGGTCCAGAGGATTTCACATTATATGGCAGCTTCAAAATCATATCAGTAACATATTACTCGCAGACATTCTCCACACTTGTGAAGTAGAAGACCTTCAGCCTATGATGCCTGGTGCCTGTTAAAGGAAAGAGTGATCATGTAAAGATGAAGGAAGGGAAGCAACAAAAGATGCAACGACTACCATATGCATTGCCAAATTGTGTGTGTGTGCGCGGAGGGGGGGGGGGGAGTGGGGAGAGGAGTGCTATAGTGTCACACAAATACAAGCAAGTATTAGTATCAACTGCTGGAGAGACCAAAAGGTAACGTGCCCTTCAATGGACTCTAAAACTCTAAACTATTTGTTCTACCATGAGCATGTCTGAGAGTCCCTATAAGAATTCCTGCATATGTCTAATGAAGGAGATGATGCATAACAGCTTCTGACATTCAGTGATAGTATTTAAGAGGCAAGCGACCCAACAGCTACATATATGAAGCAACAAAAAAAATTCCTTGCCTGTCATGAGGATTGTATTGCTCAATTTTTGTACTTCATGGTTTCTTTCTCAAATCCAATTGTTGGGAATTGTTTTGCGTATTCCTCTACTTCATGACGTAGTTTTGCTACCTCAGATTGGACATCAGGACTGGATAGGGTGGCCACGAAGTCCTTTAACTTAGTACCTTGAGACCAAAATGAAAATGAAAATAAGTGTTTGAGGGAAACAAGACATGAACTGCTCCATCTTATGAAATACGTATATTGCATCACATAGCGTCAGGCTACTAGTAGAAAATATCCAAGAGTGTCAATGAAAAAACCATAGCATACTGATGCTAAATGGTCAAACAAAAATATGTAATAGAAAACGTAACTGATCACAAACCTTTAGTTTGATCTTTTATTTTTACTGCCAATTTCACAGCAGCATCAAAGAACTCAGCAACTTTGGCAAAGTCCTCTTCAACAAATCCCCTGGAAGTAAGAGCAGGAGTCCCTGAAACAAAATTTCATTGATTTACTAAGTCCATATATCAGCAATCTGTGACTTAGGACTTCATTTAAAGAAGAGATAATAAAATGATACCCATCCTGATGCCACCAGGAACCATGGCAGAAACATCTCCAGGAACAGTGTTTTTGTTTGCTGCAATATGGACAGCTTCTAATACCTTTTCAACCCTGGAACCGTCAATACCCTGGACAAAGGACAACCAACAACAACAAAAATTATGACATGCTCTATAAGCATTGCAAATAACATGCGATAATCAAGAACAATAAAAAAACAGCGCATTTGCTTGTATTTCAAAGAGAACAATCAAGTGATAAGCAAAACATTCACCAGAACTGAAGTCTAGAGGGACCATTCTAGTTAATATGTTGAACAATTTCATAGATAAAATTGCAATATTAAATATCCAAAGAATAAAACTTTCTATGATACCTTGTTTTTAAGATTCACCAAAACTAAGTGGTTGTCTGTTCCTCCAGAGACAAGTTCATAGCCATTCTCAATCAAAGTCTACAGAACAAGACAATGGTCAGCATGAAACAGCCAAAAGCATAACAAAATACACTCATTCAGAGATGCCTTTTTGAGTGAATTTGAGGTTCTAGAGGAAGGTAATATATTAATGTCTTCCTTGAAGGTTCAAAAGTCCCAAATTATGGGAAGTCATACCTGTGCAAACTTTGAGCAGTTACTGAGTACTTGCTCTTGGTAAGCCTTGTATTCTGGAGTCAATGCCTGTCATCATATAGGATTAAACAGGTATTGGTCAAGCAATTAGCAAAACACTAGAACAGATTGATGAGATAGAAAATGCTATGTGATGGATGCAGGAAAAAGAGCATGAAAAGACTAATAAAGGTTCTTGTTTGGAAGGCTACTGAAGATCATTCTTGTTTAAAATTGCTTTTCGATTTACAATATTCTAATCAGCCAAGCAAAATGTCTTCTAACTTGTTATATTTGCAGTGAACGTTATGGCATTTTCAAGAATACCCACATAACAGTTTGTACATATGAAGAGACTAAATTTTAATTCAAAGTTCCCCAGAATCATATAAAATTTTATAACTCACCTATTGTTTCAAGTGTATTTGATATCTATGACTCCTAAATCCACAAAAGCTTCATGCTAATTGCCTATGAGGATTGATGCATTTGAACTTCCTATATTAGTAGGTCACCTAACCTGTTTTAGAGCAACAGCCAAGCCTGTAATTGTGTGGTTGTGAGGGCCACCTTGTAGTCCAGGAAAGACGGCCTGGTTAATTTTGTCTTCATAGTCATAGAGTACCTTCACAAAACAAATCAGATTATTGGGTTATTTTCTTTTCCAACGTAAACTTCCAGCAGATCATATGTTCAAACCAAAAGGAGCACAAGGGAGTCTAGAATGACACAAGTAATGCTAGAGAGGCAGAGAGGCGCTAGTTTAATTTTTTTTGTGGTGGTTTTCTCTTTCATAACTGACCTCTTGGCCTTGTTTGTTGACCCCTTTGACACCCTTTCTGAAGAAAATCATGGCACCACGAGGCCCACGAAGTGACTTGTGGGTGGTGGTGGTCACAACATCAGCATAGTCAAATGGAGAAGGAATAACTCCAGCTGCTACTAATCCACTAATATGTGCCATATCAGCCAACATTATGGCTTTCTGTTTGTCACAGACCTGCCACATTGAAGAAAAATATCATTGCCAATAGCATCTATCCAAAAAAGAGAAAACAAATCAAATTATGTTCTAGTATATTTCAACTGAACAGATCTAATCCTGCAATTTACCTTCCGGATGCGGTTATAATCATACAGTCTTGCATAAGCACTGGCACCAGCAACTATTAGTTTGGGCCTGAAAAGTGTGGCACTTTTCTCAAGCTGCATGGAAGATGAAACGAGCATCAGCCAGAAAAGCCTTAAACAAGTATTTAAAGCATTCATCCAGAAAAAAGGAGAAATAAACAGATGACCATTAAATGTCAATCTTCTCATGTTAAACAAAGAATGCAAAAGTCAGCAGAGTTATAAGCTGATGCAACCAATTACAGAAGCAATATGGAGAAAGAAATCAAAATAATCTCCTCAAAAAGTTTGCCGATAAGTAAGCACGACATAGTTGATTTATAATTGGAATGGGGCTGATATAAAATTGTGCCTGGACAAGACAACGTGACTCACAGCTCACAAAACTCAAAGTTGTCTACGTCTAGACCATTGGATAATTGAATTCATCAATAGCAGAATACTCATGGAAGAATTCTGGCACGTCAAGGCATGGAATCCACAATTATCGGGGAAGAGAACTGACCAATGGCATGAAAAAACAGGAATTTAAGGCTACATATTGATGAGATTGTGAGCTTATGATATCTCACTTCTTGAGAATTCCATCCTCTGTATATTTGTATTCTTATGTTACTTCATCAAAAATATTGATATCATGGCTGCTCGACACTGCCATCATAGAAGAAAACTATATTGCATGCCAGGAGATGCTTTCCTTTTTGTTTTGCTGTAATTTATCATATATGCATTGTGCTGTGTGAATACAAGGTATTTCAAGACCATAGAATAGGGATCTGCTCCGGAATTGAATTGATTCCCTGTACTCAAATTTGGACACCTCTACATTGTTCGAAACTTTTATGGAAGTGCAGATATCTTCCTTCAATCAATTAACTGCCTTCATAAAGCTATGACACATGACTCAATATGCTTAAGGATACAATGGGTCAACAGAAATAACTACAGGTTTGGACAAACATGAAGAGCATTGGAAACAAAACAAAGAAACTTACCTGGTCATAATCAATATAACCAGTACTCTCGTTCAGTCTATATGGCATAGTCTCGAAAAATATAGAGACTGCAGAAATCTTCTTTGTGTCAGTCTGAGAGAAACAAGGAGAGTACAATGTCAGTCACACTAATCAAATAATTTATACATACAAACAGAAATCAACAAAGATTATAAATGAAGATTTGTGAGGTAAATAAAACTAAATCTCCTGGGAAACAAAAAATTTGCATCTGCCATAAACTTTCTTCATACACCACATTTCCAAGAAATTAGAGTTCTATATGGTGATATGTACGAGATAAAAATTTTAACATCCCACATGAGAATACAAACTATAATGCCCTGGTGATACCTGACTCAACTATTTTAGTTGTCGGTGCCAATCTCTGAGCCATAGGAAAGTGAAGACCCCGAAACCAAGATGGACTGCAGGGCAGGTGCATAGAGAGAGAGAGAGAAAGACAGAGAACAATCACCTGATATCCATGTGAAAGATGTCCACCATGAGGAAGATCAAGAGCCATTATTCTTTCATGAGGTTTCAACAATGCGGTGTACACGTGGAAATTAGATGGAGATCCAGAGAGGGGCTGTACGTTCACTGCATCACAAAAGATGAATTGTTTTTATTGTTTTTCTCAATACAAAAAGTGAAAATAACCTTTTGTTCACTATCCCATATAATTTTATTTGATGCAATTGTCCTAAGCCAGATAAAAAAGGAACTTTTCTACTTAAAGAGTCGTACTGAAAAATACCTGTGAAACAGAAGCAGCTATTGTACTGTACATGTATTGACTTATAAAACTAAGCATTTGCAATGAAACAATCAGTTTAAATGAATTAACCTCCCCATTTTGCAGGGTCCAAACGAAATGCTTCCAAAGCACGCTTCTGGCATAAGGTTTCTGCCATGTCAATGTACCTGAAAGTGAAAACATCCAATTATTTTTAATTCAGGAAGCCCAAATCCGCATCTCATGGAAAGTTATAAATAAAATCAATTGCAGTGTGAGAATCACAGGTAGAAATTTAAAGGAAGGATAATTTACATACTCATTTCCTCCATAGTATCTAGCACCAGGATAACCTTCACTATATTTGTTAGTCATAACAGACCCAACTGCTTGCATCACAGACACAGAAGTGAAATTCTCTGAAGGGATGAGTTCAAGTCCCTGTGTGGTTGTAATACAAATTCAAATTAGACATCTAATTCTCACAAATTTGTAAACTTGCAATGCATGATCTAGTTGGAAAAACTATTTATTGCAATCATTTGTCTGAAACTGCTCATTAACCTTCCCAAAGAAGTAGTTATATATTAAAGACCAAAGTATGGGAAACAACAAAGTCCAACTCAAACTGCCTGTTGTTTTATAACCAGAGAATACAGAATGTAAATACAAAATAGATTTTGCAATAAACATATTTGTTCTTCATGGAACTATTTTTGAACTTATAAATTTCGTCCTATTAGCTTAGCTTTCATTAATTTAGGAAACATGGCTTCATGAAATAGAGAGCTGAAAATTTAACTTCTTTTCATCATACTCTTCATTATGAACTGAAATTTTGTACAAGAATAATGGACTTAGAATCACAAAAACAAAAGTGTTACTACCTTCCACTGCCTTGCTTTCTCAAGCTCAATTATATCAGCAATTTCTGGGTCAACCACCTCTAGTGGAGCATTCAGCTGCTTAGGCCACTGAGATATTCACATTTTCTCCATCAGGAAGTTTAAAATCTAACATGCAAATTCAACTCAAGCAGTCCAACGAGTAACTCAAAATTCTTGGACTTACAGTAACCCCAGACTTCTCGTAAACAGCTTCATTTGGTAAAGAAGACTACAGAAATGAATTCCAATAACCAAAATTAATTACCTAAAAAAGGGGAAAAACTGAACTAGGAAGCGAGGTATGAATAATCCAAAATAAACTAGACGCACCATGTAATACAATGAACCGCCATTGTTGTAGATACGCTTAATGGGTTTGTCAACCACAGAAGAAAGCCTTCGGAGGGCCATTGCCATTGCCATTTCATTCCCCTTTTCCTCCTTTCTCTTCTTCTTCTTCTTCCTGTTATCCCTATCTAGAAGACATTAGAAAGAAGTGAGAGCCAATGTGGGCACTGTCATTCTCAATTGATTTTTGGTTTGATGAATTTGGGTGGTGGAAGATAATTCGATAATATTTCTGGTGCTCGTGGCTGTGACGTCACTCCCTCGCTCGCACCATAACCAGATTTTCATATTTCTGTTAATTTGGTGTAGGGCTCAAAGCACCAATGCTAATTAACTCAAGTATTTTATTTTATTCTTTAAGAAACAAATAAAATAAAGGATAATTAACATCTTTAGTTCCCAAATATATTATCATTGATAACTTTGATCTTCATTCTATTTTTAAAATTTTTTATGTCTCCAAATATATTATGATTTGATATCTTTGATTTTTTTTTTTTTATAGTTTTTTAGGTTCCCAAATATATTACAATTGGTAAGTTCAATCCCTTTTTTTTTCTTTGTAAATTTTTTAAGTCCCCAAATATATTATGGGGCGGTAAGTATGATCCTTTTTCTTATTTAATGGCAAAAAAAATCAAAGCCACCCATTTGAACCTTGTCTCTGATTTGTTTCAAAGGCAAATTAAGTATTTCACTCCCCTTTTTTATTTAACTAAAAATTAATTCTCCCAATTTCACTGAGTTTCCTAATTTCTCACAATGTTTAAAAACTGTGAACCCTGATTTCCAAAATAATCTTTCTCAATTTCTGTTGCAAAATTGAGGAAAATTAGGAAAGGGAATTCATCTTTAACTAAACAAAAAAAGGGAGTGGAATCACATGATTTTCCCTCTAAACAAATCAAAGACAAAGTTAGAGGTGTGGCTCTGGAATTTTTTTAAAAATAAATAAAAAAAGGAATCAAAGTTACCAATGGTGAGTTGTGATATATTTGGAACTAAAGTGCCAATTATCCTAAAATAAATAGATAACATATTTGAAGAAATTCTCCAATTCAACGAAAATCAATCCAGCCCTATCCAGTTCAAGACATTTCTCGGCCACAAATGGAACTTTTCAAATGTAAGGCCCTTAAAGAATTACTGTGTATGATCAACTTCTCGACTCAATCTTTTTCATCAGATACATATTGGGCCAAAATATAAAATGAAAATTTTACTTGTCCCGAGCCCAAGGAAGCAGAAATATGGGCCAAACTTGGGCTCAAGGCCATTTTCACTACAAATTTCTTCATTAAATTGACTGAGCCCTTTGTTTTTTATAAGTTCTTTGAATTAAGCTTAGGAAAAAAACCCACAAAATAGATGTGTAATTTTTCAAAAGTACTTTTATTTATGATAACTTGAAGAGTAAAAAAAAAAAAAAACTAAAGGAAGGAATGATGGGAGAAAAAGAGAAAATATCTTTCTACCGGAGAATTTGAAACTAAAAGAGAAAGAAATAATGACAAGTGAAAGTAAATATTGAAAACAAATTGTAACATTCATTTTATCTTTCTGAAATTTTGTTTAATAACTTATCAGTAATGCTGTGGAGTACTACGAATACATCTTATAGAGTCAAAGTTAACGGTCAATTATTAAGAAAAAATAAAATTTTCTTTAAAAATTATTTTTACAAATATCAAGGTTGTACTTGATTTTAAAAAATCTTTATAAAAAAAGGGTTGACCATTAAAAACTTAACTAGAGCACTCCATAAAGTTTGCTCTGTCGCACTTTATAGCATTTCTAAATAACTTATAATTAGGAAAAAATATGGAAAAACTTCATTGACTTCTTTTACCATCAAACTTGAGTAGTTTTTTTATTCTGAATCAAGTAGATATATTTTATTAATAAACTTTAAAAGGGTATTTTATAAAAATAGAGTAATATATGTCCTTCCATCTTAAAAAAAGTTTGATTGAATTTTATTTTAAATTTCAATATCAATTTTTTTAGTAAATTTTATCTAAATAAGGAAATAACACATTTATTTTCAGACGAAATATAGGATATTCAATTTTGGATAGAAAAAATATTATTTTATTGAATGATATAGAAGAAACGGAACGTATAAAACAAGGATTAGAATATCTTGAGGATAGTTTTTATAATTCTTTGTTACAACAAGTTAAATAGGAAAATAAGATGAGCATTGACTGTTTTTTGTATTATAGAATGATTATTTAAACTGCAAAATCTTCAGAAAATCTCTCTTTCCCTTATTGCCGATCTCATCATCCCAAAAGATCCCACTCTTTACATATTCGTCCAATATAAATATAAATATATACATATATATATATATATTTAAATATATATAGAGAGAGAGGAATAATAGTGTGTGCTATAAATCACACACTAAAAAGTGCTCCAATTAAGTTTTTAATATTTAAAGTTAACGATTAGTTATTATGAAAAAACAAATTCTTCTGTAAAAATTTATTTTTTCAAATATTTTTTATAAACTAAACATTATGAGTACTTGATTAAATTTTAATTAATTGTTTTAAAAAAATAAGATAGTTAACCATTAAAGATTTATTAATGTATGCTCTGTAGCACACATTAATAGGAATGATAGTGTGTGCTCTGTAGCATACACTAACGAGTGTTTCAGTTAAGTTTAATTGTTAAGAAAAAATAAATTCTTTTATAAAAAATTATTTTTTCAAATTTTTTTTATAAACTAAATCTTAAAAGAATAAACTAAATCCTAAAGGTACTTGATTAAATTTTAATTATTTATTTTTTAAAAAAAATAAGATAATTGAAAGTTAAATTTGACCGTTAAAGACTTAACTAGAGCATTTGTTAATGTGTTCCGTAGCACAAACTAACATAAATAATATATATATTTATGTATTCCTTCTAAAAACGAAAAAGAATAATTGGAGGAATCTCCTCTGCAAAGCATTCAATCAAAGCATCCAATTAGTTTTATTTTAAATTAATGAAGATAACTTCAATTTCAAGATTTTATATTTCAACTTATATTCCTTAACGTTCATAATGATTTTATTAATATTAAAATAAAGTTTTTTTTTTCAAAATATTTTTATGGGGAAGAAAATTAAAAAAGAAAGAGATGAAAATGTTTTACGAAGATAATGGAGATTATTAAAAAAAAAAAAGAGTAAAATATCTTTTTAATCTTTCCCAACTATGACTTTTAATTTTCTTTTTTAAAAAAACCTCAAATGATTCATAAATAAAAATAGAAGAGTATAAAATTAAAATTACCTTTCATGCTAATAAATTTATTTATTTATCTAAAATTCGATGAATCATAGATTTAAAAGTTGGAGAATCGTACTTGTTACATCTTAACGTTGTGTGAATTGCCGAAAGCGGCCATAAAACCCCAGCTGTAGATTAACCCTTTAGTCTCGGGTTTCGCTCATTCCGGGAATAGAGAGCCTCAGTCCCCACGCCTCCGGTGGTAATGGGCTGGCAGAGATTTAATCTTACATAGGACCAAATCACATGCTCTCAAACGGCTATTGTCACCCTACTAATTTACTCCCTTCAACCACCTAATTTTTACTACGTTAATAATTTTGGAACATGTTCTATATTAAGAAAATTCAAAATATTCCGATTTTGTTTAATTAATTTAAAAATGTCCATATATCTACCTCATCCCCGCGCCATATCTGCTTGTGCATATCCTTGGTGTTGTCCAGTTGCCATCAGTGTCTGCAGCTTTGCAAGATCGCATTCATATTGTGGCAAAATGAATATGGTTGGTCCCCCTTCTCCGGGTTCCATTTTCTTTCACTCAACGACCCTAACGCTATATACGCTTGTCATGTCCTTTTCAGGGAATAAAGAGTGGAGCTACATGGTTCCTGCTGCATAACCCTTAACCAGTTATACTATAGTGTAGAGAAGAAAAGGAAACTAATGATGGGTACTCCCTCTGTAATTAAATATAATTAGTTATTTTAGTTAATTTTTCTTTTTATTAATTATAAGTTATTAGTTAGTTAAATATTTAAAGATATTTTTTTTATATTACTCTTCTAATGATATATTCATTAAATAGTTTCTTAAGTTCAGATTTAAAAAAAAAAAGAGTGATTAGAAGGTATTTTAAAAAGAAAAAAAAAAGTTACTCATTATATTATACCAGAAAAAAAAATACACTCTTGTTTTTAATTAGAAGTCAATTTTTTTTAGAGAGAGAGCAAATTAATATATATTAAAAAAAAAGAATAAAATACTCATTAAACTAAGAAGAATAAGAGGGGAAAGTGGTCCAAAAGAACTATAATTAGGGGAAGAGACTGAGGGTGTGTGTATAAATTAGGAGAGTTCCAAGAGAAAAAGAAAAGCAAATTAAAAAAGGGTAATTAATAATGAAGTTGATGCTGAAAAAAAAAAAAAAAAAATACATTTGTGTACGGGAGGTTGTTAGGCAATCAAAAGATATACACATCTGTTTTTTCAACAACCAAAGATTCCTTAATCGACATGATTAATGTGGTTTCACTTGCGCTAATCTATATCCATCTATATTAATATATGAAAGTAATTCTTGTAGCACCAAAGGCAGAAAAATGTCATATTCTCTGAATGCTTAGGAAAAAGTTTAAATCATGTCCAAATCGATTATTTTCTCTTTTCTAGCTGTTAGATAAATATTAAAGTATTTTAAGAAAAGAAATAATAATGAGAAAGTTTCAAGATATTTTAAAATATAAATATTTATAAAAATCATCATTTTCTGAATGATTTATTTCAAAAATATATTTTATTTTGTTTTGAAACTGAACTATTATCCCACATCGTTAAACTAAGAAGCTTGAACAGGGATAAGATTATATAAAATTGACAGATTATACACTTAAAAACTCATGTCTTTCTTGACTTTTTGGTTAAGATCAAGTATAGTATATGTTCTTTTCAGTTTAATATCAGATATGTAAGCCATCGGCCCACATAATATTAAGGCTATTTTTAGTAATTTTTTTATTGGAATTCTAAAGTTTAAATTTCTTGATCAGTAAAAAAAAAAAACTAAAATTCAACTTGCAACGCTTTATGTTTTTCTTTACGGGAAAGAAACAAAAATATAAAGTAATAAAATAAAATATAATGATAATTGGTCTTAAGTTATTATTTGTGTTTAATTATAAATATAATATAAGTTTATTTAAGGGAATTCTAGAAAAGAAAAAAAAACCCTCTTTTTTCTTCAAAAATATTATTAAATCAACTAAGCGGTTTTGCTAAGGCGCGCTTTGGAGTGGGCGCTCCAACCGTTACCGTAACGGAATTTTTGCTACAGTACTTATGCAGCCAACCAAGAGGAGCAAAAATTCCGTTACGATAACGGTTGGAGAGCGCATTAAGGCTGGCTGCGGAGCGCAACTTAGCAAATCCGATCAACTAAGTATACTTAAAGTTTTTTGGGGATAAATTTTTTTGATATATTTAAAATTAAAATTTTCAAATTTATTAGTATATTATTAATTATTAAATAAATATATATAAAAGACAAACATTGAACCTTAATTTTGACTACATTAATAAAGTTTTAAAATTTAAATAAATTTATATGATTGCGCAGCTCAAAAGCTCAAGTAACTTAATCAGCCAACCATGCAATTAATTTATTATTATATTGCAGGAATCCTTTTTTCATAACTGTATACGAGATATTAATTAAATTCGATTAATTTGGAGAATAAATTTTCATGATTCATAAATCGTAGTTTATCACTTAAATAAATTTAATTTATTATCTAGATTAAACATGATCAGAATGTGAAAACATAATTTTAAAAATAAATATATGGTTCTTTTATGGGGCAAAAAAAAAGGAGAGAGACAGAGAGAACTTTTCCTCAAGGATATATGGGTATTTCAATGTCCCAACTGATCCGATCCATTTTATTAAGTAGAAAAAGTGGTCAACTTTTTGTAGAAATAAAACAGACTTCAAATTTTTAAAAATAGTTGTCTAGTCGGTTAACTGATTTTTTTTTAAAAATTTATTAATTTTCATATCCTATTCAGTAATCAGTAATCCTTGGGTGAAAAGGCAAATAAAAATTCGAAAATGACACAAATAGACAACCACTATAAGACAGAAGAATTTTAGGTCCACGGAACCTGATGCAAAAGGGTTAATAGAAATAAACTCGTACACTCAAGAACCATTGGGGGCATCATTTCATTTGCTACACAAGATCATATATCTTCTATACAATTACGAACTTCCACGAGTTAGTTGCAGCGGAGCCCGGAGAGATGAGTGGGGGTGCTGCTGGTGACATGAACTTCCGGCGGTCGACATACTTCTCCGGCTGTATGTCTCCGTCCTGCGTACCGGTCCACGAGGAGTATTCTCGAATAACGACCATTAGTAATGGCCACGGCGGCGGCGGCAACAGAAGCCGGAGACTAAGGAAGATGATCAAGAAACTGATGAGCGAAAGCAAGAGCATGTGTAGCGGAACCAAACCTGCAACATTTCAATACGACGCCGTCAGCTACAAGCAGAATTTTGATGAAGGTTGCCACAAGGATGAATATCCAAGGTTTCAGCAAATGTTGTTTCCAGACATCAGATGGCACGTACAGAAGTAATTAATTATTACTAAGTTTACTTTGCCCAGTTGATTTTTCTGGTTTTATAGGGGAGAATTCATTATTACTGTTAAGATCCACTCTAAACAGAGGGATTATATATATATATATATATACAGGATTTCTCAGTCTGTACTTTATAATTAAATCCGATTTGATCTTCTTCATCATTTGATCTTTTCATATAGATCTGTTTCCGCAGAAACCTGTTATACTGGTGAGAAATATGCGTAAAATATTGGAATATTTCAACTATATAGGCCTTTATTTCAAAACTGGACTGCCCCAGTTTGTTAAAAATAAAATATTTCAGACTCAACATGAACTTTTCCTGAGAATGTGATTACGTGATTTCACCTAATCACTCGTAACTTCAAAGTGTAGACAGGATCTTTGCATTAGCGTTGGGGCGCGTCATTGTTCAGATTTTTTTTTACCAAATTAATTTTGCAGCATAAATTTTCCCTGCTTCATTAAAAAATGTAAAAGTTCAAAATATATACATATATATAGAGAGAGTACACTTTTCATGAAAAAAAAAAAAAATTTCACCTACATTATTCTTAGGAAAAAATAGTGAAGAATGTAGATCAACTATTTACAATTTATTCATGATACGTATAAACTTTATTTTTATCTATTTATATACATAATTAATTTAAGTATTTTTATTTCTATCCATCACCATATATTATTCAAGTACAAAATAGTTCTTTTAAATTTATTTCCATAAAAAAAATGAAAATGAGAGGATTTATAGAACAATTTTTCTAAGTGTGACTTTGACCAATTGACTTCACATGGATGGATTTTAGTTATTTTTTGTGGGAATAGACATAGAAAAATTATTTTATCCTAAACAATAATCACATGTCTCTCACGTGAGACTGAGTGACCTGATTCCATTGTGAATGTGATGATGGGTAAAAATAAAGTCATGTAAATTAATTATATATATAAATAGATGAAAATAAATGAATCTAAATAATTTATGTGTACTTTTTATTATTTTTCCTAGCTCTTATCATATACAGTGACTAAAAAGAGGGAAAAAAAAAAAAAAGAGAGAGAGAGAGAGATTCTGGCAGCCACGTAAGCTACAGTAATCAAGGGGAAAAAAGAATCTTAAAAGGGGTAGAAAAAGAAAAAAGCAAAATTTCACTTTTCTCTTTTGAGATATTTAAAATTAAATTTTCTTCATAAACGAATATTATTTTCATTAACTAAGCTCTTTAATTTAAAATTTTGTATTTTTTATAACTAACAATACTAATTGATGATAAAACTTAATCCATTTTTATGAAAGACTTTAGTAACTGAAAATATACAGGGAAACGGCAAAATTTTTATTTTTATAAGTAAAATGTTACTTTCTTAATTTGAAGTTGAGTATTTACTTTTACTTTTTAATTTAATATAAAAATTACATTTAAGGGAGTAGTCGAGTGATTCGAAAGTTATGTTACACATACATAACGTAGGATCCTGAGTTCGATTAAGTCTTGCAAAACAATCAAGGTGCATACAAGAACCTAATTCAGGCATTTGATACCATTAGGGGGAAAAAAATCTAATATAAAAATTAAAAAGTACATATGATAAAGGCGAGTTTGTATTTAAATTGGTAAATAATCCATCTCTCATTAAATATAAGTTACTAATGGTCATATTGAAAAAATTATAATAGCTTTTTTTTTTTCCCTCTAAAATGCTCTCTAATCACCCTTTGAAAAATCCAAACGCCATTTCACTATATATTATTAAAGGTTAATATAAAAAAATACTTTCAAATAACTAATTAACTAACATAGATGATTTATAATTAATAAAAAAAAGTTAATTATTAATTTATGATGACTTACATTTAGTAATTTAACTCTTCAATAAAAAGTTGTCGGTACAATTTACATTGAAAATTTAAATAACCATAACTCCACAATAATAGAGTATGCAGAAAAACCATTTTATGAAAGACTTTGGTGACTAAAAATATACATGGAAAGAATTATATATACATGGAAAGAATATGCATAATTTTTATTTTTACAAGTAAAATATTGCTCTCTTAATTTGAAATTGAGTATTTACTTTTATTTTTACTTTTTAATTTAATATAAAAATTGCACTCGAGGGTATGATCAAGTGATTTAGAAGTGTGACCTGCATAACAAAGGATCGTGATTTGGAATAGATCTTACGAAATAGTTGAAATAGGTGTAAGGGCTGATCTAGAGGAGTGTTCAAAACTAATTGGGGTTAACTAAATTGACTTAAAAATGAACAAAACTAACTTCTAATGAGTTATAATCGATTCAAAATTAAATGTTCTTGACGGTTTGGTTATAAATTACAAAAAAAAAAATATATATATAATCGATTATAATCGAATCAAACTGATTATGTATAATAATTAAAAAATATGTAAAATAAATTATATAATTTATTATAGATTACATAATTTAAAAACAAAATAGATTTTTATTCAATTACTAATAGAGTCAAACCGTTATAAGAAATAATAGAAATATTATTTAATAATATATAATATATAAAAATTATAAATAAATTTTTAAACAACAATAACAAGTGAAAATTTTAATTGATTATTAATGGGACCGAATCAACAAAAATATATCACAAACGGTTTAGTTTGGTTCTATTACATACTAAAATTTGTAATCGATCCATTAGGAAATTACTATAACCAATTATGATTATTCGATTACAAAATTTATTCTGAATCCAACCAAGAATATTCTTACAAAACACCACTACATAAATAAAAAATCCAATATAAAAATTAAAGGCTACATTTGATATAGGCAAGTTTGTATTTAAATCAATAAATACTCCATTCAACATTAAATATAAATTATCAATCGTCATTTTGTAAAAATTATGATAAAATTTTTTTTCTTCCTACAGTGTCATCTAATCACCCTTTACAAAATCTAAATGTCATTTCATTACATATATAATATAAAAAAATACCTACAAATACTTAATTAACTAACAATAATAATTTATAGTTAATGATAATAAAAATTAATTATAATGATTTGTATTGAGTGAGAAGGAATATGTCTCTTCGATAAAAAGTTGTTGGTATCATTTATATTGAAAATTTAAATAACATTTGAATAGTTAATTTCGGTCATAGACTTATAGGGATATAAAAAAGACCAATTAATTTCCAAATATATCCAAATTGATTGACCCAATTTCAATTTTACAGACTTTCTATAAACATTTCATTTCTACCCAAATGGGTTGATCCAATTTCATCCTATACCCAAATTGACCTTTTAGCTTTTTTGGGCAATAAAAATTATTCTGGAAATGGAAAATTACG
>JAOXNR010000001.1:21098470-21108696 GCA_028571225.1 Parsonsia alboflavescens | reverse complement strand
TATTTAACGGAACCCCATAGCATCCATAAATCTACCAAGTAGATTTCCAGAGTGATATGGCCATTTAAATATACAATAATCATTTTCCTCTGACATCCCAAATTCAAATAAGAAGATAAAATCAATCATTAGAGAAGTTAAGACGGACAAAATTAGTCCACGATGTTTGTCGTCGTTATTCGGAACAGTAGTTGCGAAGGCGTCTCTCCAACCCTCGATTAATTTCTCTCCTCGAATTCGTGGTTGATGGGACATCTTTTCTAGAAAGTAGTTTTAGTCAAATTAAGACAGCGGGCATATTTATTTCGAAACACTAAGGATATGTATTTCTTACAGCAATGGGACCGTAAAGTAAACTACAACTGCAATATAGTATATTCTACGTACTAAGTTTGAAATACTGAGTTACCACATGTGACCTTGGTGGTATTGATTGAACCTTGAATAATTAATTACAGGATCCCCTGCCCTGTTTGGTGAATCCTACCACAGCAACATGTTAGTCTACTACATGGGATGGCCTAATACTCTTTCCATTCCTAATTATATACTCTTTCAATCAAGAATTGAATATCTCATTTTGACTTTCACAAATTAAAAAAAAATCTATTTGACTTTCTTTTTTTTATTGCAATGCTTTTTTGTTTTTTTTAAGAGATATCCTTGAAGGGACAAAAAAAAAAAAACTTGACTTAATTCATTAACGATATCAATTTATTAATTAATAAAATTTTAACTAATCGAGATATTCATTTAAGAATAATTCAAAATAAAAATATGAATATTTAAATCCGGATGCAGAAAATATTATTTGATCACACCTTTTTATCTTTTATTATAAGTGATCGTTGATATATAATTTTAATGTTTTACGAAGAGAGAAAACAAGGGATACAATATTAAAAGGAATGTGTAAATATTATAGAAAATAATTTATAGTAATAAACAACAATTTATAATTAAGAATATTGGATGAAATAATTAATTAATTACCACATATAGAAATTAAATTTATTCTGTCAGAAATCAGCATTAAACTATATATCTAATGTCTGATCGACGTTATTTAAATTTTTATATATATATTCGAATAGAAAAATTGTGCACAAATTAAAGGAAGCACAATAAAACAACCGAGGGATCGATAAGTATTCAATCTTGTCATCATGTCTATCGTGTAGTAATTGAATTGAAATTTCCCCTTTTCAGTTCATAAACCACATCACATCCTCAATCATCCCTGTTCACCACGATATATAGATTCAATTTAATTCCCATTTTTATTGAGTACACTGTCGGTCTGCCCCGGAACCGAGAAATGGAAGCTTATAAGCAGTAATATTAAAGTGAATTACTATCTAATATTATTAAGTTGTCTTGTATTCTCCATTCTTTGTAGGTAGGTTGATGGGTGATGTGATCTTAAGTTGAAGTTTCTCATTATCTTGATCCAATTTTTGAACCAATAAATTGAAGATTCAAATTCCAAGACTAATAGAGTCGAGCTTATAATTAGATTGACCTCTCGTTAACACTAGCGATTAATGAACCTAATTAATGTGGAAGATAATTCAACCCTTAAGTCAAAGTAGATAAAAAGTCCTTTTGTACTTTCTTAAGAATCTTAGAAAAGTTCATAAGAAAATTCATTCAAAAATCAAGTTTGATCTAAGAAAGGAAAGTCACTTATAATAATTGTTGCTTGTAAAAGTTACATGTCTTACGAAGTTAAGGACTATAAATAGTTTTAAAGACCTAAATTAACCTAATAAATCGTGGATAAGGAAATTAGACATGATTACCCTAAAACATATCAAAAATAACAAGAAGAAAGCAAAAAAAAAAAACAACATTGGATCCGGACAATGCACCGGATGGCTATTAGCACGATTGTTCAATTCATCATCTGCTAACTCGGCTCTGACTGGAGTGGTGTTTGGCACCAAATTGCCTTGTCTCCAGCTCTCCTTGCCTCTTCTTTCACCCTTTGTTTCATACTTTGTGTTGCCTTCAGTTTGCACTATATGTAGACTTGAATTAGGATCTTTTAGACACATATACAAACCTTCAAACTCCTCAATGCAAACATAGAACAACTTCTTTGTTGGTTCAACTTGATTGAGTGTAGATCTTTTAATCATTGTTTCAAAATCAAGTAGTTCTTCTTTGTCTTGCATATGTGCCACCAATGTCTTTCTTATCTTCAAAGTGTCAAGCTTATACTTGAAATATAAGTCTTTATATGCATGAATCAACTTATTCATCTTATAAATCTTCAATTCACTTATTAAATCTCCCCTTGAAGCTCCATCTTCGCTAAAATTGAACTTGAATCTTCTCATCTTCTCATATGATAGCTTCCATGAGTTCTCCAATGTTTTAATAACTCCTTAACATCCATCAGTAGGTGGCGAGGAGTAAGAATTGCTTTGCAAAATATCGTCGAGGAATAGTAATATTAACTCCGAATCTTCTACTATATTTTCTATATCATCTTTTACAATAAATAACTTATGTTTTTACACATATATTTTATTAATAAAACCCAAAAAAGACATAATAAACTACTTTATATTTATCTGGTAATATATATTACTCCCTCCGTTCAAAATTAAATGTTCCATTTTTTGTTGTCTTGAATTGAATGTTCCATTTCCTAATTTAGTTAAACTTTTATTAAAAAAAGTAATATTGCAATGTTAAAATTAACTAAGTCAAACCTTTTTATTAAAATACGTGCAAGTCAAATGAGACATTCAATTCTAGACAGAGAAAGTATTTGATTTGGTAGTGTAGAAGATGTGGTAAAATATCTTGAGCTAATAATACTCCTCCTTCATTATTTATATTAGCAGTCATTTTGTCAAAATTAATTTAATATTTTTTATTTTCTAAATATCCCTATTTCGTGATTCTAATGACTTGGAAAAAGAGCAAAAAAATGCTACTAATAGAGTAAAAAAAATTAATAAAATATCTAATAAACTAACAATAATGTTGACTTATATTTAGTGATAAAAAAATTGAGTCTAAGTGACTTATAAATAGTGAAAAAAAAGTATATATAATTAGGATAATGATATATATATATATTCAACAAAAAGGCAATTCCTTATGAATACAAGTAGCTAACATTTCCCTGCTTAACTAACCGAAGAATTTTCCCCGTTTAAGAATAGGGGAATCATAATTATAAGATATATGTATAAAGGGGTAAAATTATAAACCTTTAGAGTATGCCGGTAAATTTTCCTCAAAAATGATGATAGGGAAATTTTTTTATATCTTTGGAAAGCCGAAATTTTTTCAAGAAAAGGTAATAATAATAATAATGAAATTCATAACATGGGTTGTTGAAAAGAAGGCCCATAATTCTTCGGCTCTGAAAATCTTTCACTCTTCCAATCCAAGAATGGCATGTGTGGAAAAATTGAATAAAACGACTTGCTGACATTTAGTCCTTTTTTGTGTAATGGGAGAAATTGAGTCCATGGGCTCTTCATTTCTATATGGGCTTACTAGGCAACGAATCATACCCACGTAAAAGAGCCTCTTGCTTCACACATTTTTTTTTTTTTTTTTTAAATTTAAACTCTTAAATTTTTATTAAGTGGATTTTATTTATTTTTAAAAAAATTAAAAAATATTATTCGGATTTAATCCTTTTTTCAAATTATTATTTTTTAATCTGATTTAATATTTTACGAAAGAAAATTTTCATGAAAACATAATTAATAAAGTAAAAATAAAAGGCAAAGTAGATGCAAAATTTTATGACAAACGTACGCTTGCCTGTACAAACTAGATGTCTCTTGAGACACGAATGTTTATTTTGAAATGAAAAATATCAATAAATAATAATAATAAAAAGAACATTCAATATAGTTGAATAAATTTGAATTATATATATAGTTCAAAAAATATAAATGATTCAATCATTATTAACTTGATTATTTTCATTTTACAACTTTAAGCGATCAAAATGCAGTTACTTTTTTCATATGAAATTAAATGTTCATTTTCTCTCCAACAATTATATTATCTTTATCCTACAATATAGTACTAAGTCTTTAGTCATTATTTAATATAAATTAAAATTATTAAATATGATCATGTTATGTAAAATATAAAATAGAATGACTAGTTAGGACATATGTAATTTGGATCTTTTAATATTACATTTTTTTATTGTACTATCTATCTGAAATATTAACAAAAAAAATTTTCAGTTATTCATAATTACACTTTTATAAATATATTATATAACTAAACCTAAAAGTGTGCTTTAAAAAAAAAAAAAAAAAGGTAACAAAAATTAATGTGCATCCCAATAAATTAGAGTTCGGAAAAGAGTGCGTCGTTTTGTCTTGGGAATAGGACAGTAGAGGTTGACGGTCGATGTTTGGGATTTCAAATTTCAATAGTCAGCAAGTTGACCAACTGCCAACTCCGACAAGACATCAACCGCCATCCCAGAATTTTTTGCATGCTTGAGACGCAGAGAAACCATCGGAACACCGAACCCTTTCCGAGATCCCCAATGTTAATTGTCGAATCCCCTTCCTAATCCCATTTTGATTCAGCTAGAACCTTAGCTAAAATCGATTTTTAAACTAGATTTTGGCTGCACATTTTTGGGATTTTTTTGCCCTTGTAAATTATAATTTTAACAACAGTTTTTTCAGTGATATCTCAAGAATTTCAACAGCAAGTCCTTACAAACAGAAACATTTGCATTGCCAAGAGCAGAGGGGGATTGTTTGTGAACCAACCGTGGACGGGGAGAAGCACCGCAACCCCTCCCCTCACGGTGGCAGAGGGGCTCTACCTTCTGAAGGCGGTTGCCCATGTGATCTTCTCTTCCTAGCGGGCGGTGGCAGCAGCAGCTTTATTTCCATTCTCATTATCTGACCTTTCTTTTTCTTGAGCTTGAGTCCTCTCTGTTAGAGTAAATACTATCTAATTAGAAGATAAACAGTCAAAGACGTGAGATTCCTGAGCTAGGAGGTTCGCAGGATTAGAAAATATGTTGACCATCAAGAGGGTTCCGACGGTGATTTCTAACTACCAAGAGGATAATGATTCTTCCAAAAATTCTGATAGTGCCACCCAAAACCAAGACAAGGGATGTGGTCGTAGCTGTCTGGGCAAATGCTGCTTGCCCGGTATGTTCCCGCTCTTTTTTCCCGTCTTAGGTGCATTTTTTAACAATGCAATTAATCTTATATGTGTATTCGATACCGTTTGTTGGATTTTATGAAATTTCCTGATTTTGGTTTCCTGGCAATGGTGATTTTACCTTTTGCCCTTGATAGCTCCTCCCAAAAAAGGGGAAGTCAAATAATTGGCCATTACTTTTAATGGTTATCTTCCTTGGTTAATACTTTGCTTGATACATAAATGTGTCCAGGTTGTTTTACTGTTACTTCAGAAATAACATAGAAATTAAGGTTGATAGTTTGAGATTTTTCATTTATAGGTGAATTGAGAAAGAAACTAATGGAAGATATTGCAGTATAACACATCATATTGGTTTAAATTTAAATGTTTCACTGATTTTTTTTGTAGTTTCCAAGTTACCTTTATATGTATTCCAAAAGAGCAAGCATGGAGCAACTGAGCATGTTGCGGCCGGTGCTTCTGGTGGGGAATGTTCAATCTCCTCCTTTATCAATATATTGTTGGGGGCAATGGGAGGATGGAATGTCCAGAGGGCTGTTCCGATATGATGTGACCACTTGTGAGACAAAAGTTATTCCGGGTAGATATGGCTTTGTGACCCAGCTGAATGAGGGACGGCACTGAAGAAGCGGCCTACAGAATTTCGTATTGATCAGGTTCTTCAGCCTTTTGATGAGAACAAGTTCAACTTCACAAAGGTGGGTCAGGAAGAAGTGCTATTCAGGTTTGAACCAAGTGACAACAATGAACGTCAACTCTTCCCCTGCTATTCACTTGATGTTAGTTCAGCTTCACCTAGCGTAATTGCTATCAATGTGAGTGATTTCTGCTTTTTGTTGGGTAGTCCACAAAATCTTTTTAAGTTGTGATTTTGCTCGGTAAGTTATTTTCTTCAGGTGAGTCCTATTGAGTATGGGCATGTGCTTCTGATACCCCGAGTCCTTGATTGTTTGCCTCAGAGGATTAACCATGAGAGCCTTTTGCTTGCACTTCACTTTGCTAAAGAAGCTTCAGATCCCTTCTTTAGAGTTGGCTACAATAGTTTGGGTGCCTTTGCCACCATCAATCACCTTCACTTCCAGGTGACCTTGTGGATTCTTGCATCTTTCATTAGATTATGTCGTTGATTGCTCTATGAAGGGCTCTGAGCTAATTGGTCCTTCTTCTTCTTCTGTTTCCCATTTGAGGCATATTACTTGTCAGTAAAATTTCCAGTAGAGAAAGCAATAACTCGTTTAGCACTGACGAGGAAGGGGATGCACGGTTCTACTCTGATGGTTTCAGACCTTCTGGATTATCCTGTGCGCGGTCTTGTATTTGAGGGTGGCAGCACACTGTTTGATATATCTCATGCAGTTGCAAGGTCATGCATTTGCCTCCAAAACCTTTACATTCCTTTTAATCTACTCATTGCTGATTGTGGGAGGAAAATATTTCTGCTACCCCAGGTAGTTTTCTGCCCAAGTTGTGCATTCTGTTTGTTCTGTCACGGCATAAAGAACATGGAGGCTTAGCATGATTGTTTTTCTTGGGTGGATTTTTTAGTGTTACGCAGAGAAACAAGCTAGGGGAGAAGTTGATCAGGAGAACCTCGACACTCAAGTGAATCCTGCTGTTTGGGAGATTAGTGTACTTAAGAGGAGAATGGATTATGATAATGCCTCAGAGGAGTCTGCATGGAAACTTCTTTCCGAGGTGTCCCTGACAGAGGAGAGGTTCAAAGATGTGAAGGCTCATATTTCCGATGCAGCTGATTTTGAGGTCGAAGAAGATGATATTAGCATAAACCTGAAGGAGGAAGGCATCTGTGAGTTACATGCACCTCAGGTTGCCTCGCATTTGAATCAAGATTGCCCGGTCCTCCACTGAAGAGTCATGTAGTATATTATTATTATTAATGGCTAGTGGCTGCCTAAGAGAATGTTGTAAATATTTGTCATATGAGGTAAAAACTTGTTGTAAGGTAGTATTGCTACAGGATCTTTAGTTGTCTGTTTGGGAGCTCTGTTTTATCGAAAAAACTGGTAACCAAGTGGAAAAGGGCACATTAATTTTGATTGAATCCTTAAAGAATATGGCAAAACTTGTAGCCTAATTGGGAATCCCAATTGTGAATTCATTGGGAAAAAACAGATTCAGATAAAAAGCAATAAACTTTGGATTAAGGAGAAAGTCCCTCGCGAAACCCCTCCTACTCGTCAAGATAAGATTCCTCATGTCAGCGGGGTGTAAATTAGGGATATGCACGAACCAACGGAGGACAAACGGAGAGAACGTAATGGGTGGCAATTTAATGTCCATGTTCTAAGCCCAACGGGTTTCGAACCTCCACCTGTCGTTGGAGTTAATCAAACGTCACGTCAGTCTTACCAGCTCGTCTACGCATATGGGGGCAAAAACAAAAAAAAAAAAAGGCAATAAACTTCCTCAAGTTCCTAGTGGCTCTTTAGCAAATTGAGCGAGTCTTCCTGCTGTCGTCTAACGGTGTCGGAAAAGTTTGAGAAAATGAATTCTCTTGTTGTCATCGTAGATCTTTCTACAGATTGAAAGGACCAATTTTGGATGGAAGGATGTGCATGGTAAAGGTGTTTGACGAGTTTGTGAAAAATTTAGATTAAATTGAAAAATCCGGGTGGCCATCGGATCCTCATACTGGAGATCCACCCGGTATACACCATATCCCACATCTCCTATCCTGTTCTTTAGAACTTCCGGTCACCCCTTTTTTTTTTTTTCATTACTAAATCCATCACTTGTACACCTTTCATTATCATTCATCAATATTCTTTGAGAAGTTGCCTCTCCAAGAAATCCAAATGAAATTCCAATTTTATAAAATTTAGAAAATAGACTTCAAAGAATTAAAATATTTAATCTTTGTCAAATGAAAAACACGCTCTGCACACGCCTCTTTTTTTTTAACACTACATACTGCATTTATAAAAAGAATAATGGAATAATTTTATCAAAATAAAAAAAACTTTATAAATTTTATATTAAGCGAAGAATAAATATTTGATTTTGAGTTGAGGTTGTATCTTTTTTTCTTTTCCCTTTTTTAAAAAAATCATATGATTGAAAACACATGCAAGTTATAAGGCATGTGAAGATTACACTTAGTCAGTAGGCCCGATGTCACAATTATAACATGCTTAAGACCAAGCCTGACTGCATTTCTCTTCCAAAGGCAAAAATCTATCACTGCCAAAGACTAATCCTCAATAGGAAATCATAAATACGAATACCACTTCATCACATAACGCCCCAAAAATAGACTTAACGTCTGTTTCTCTTATTTCTTTTAATATAAATTTGGGTAGAGTAGACTTGCAGTTATAGCCACGCACTCTCAAACGTGATTGTTTCTCTAATTTCTTTTAATATAAATTTGGGTAGAGTAGACTTGTAGTTATAGCCACGAACTCTCAAACGTGATTGTTTCTTTTATTTCTTTTAATATAAATTTCGGTAGAGTAGACATGTAGTTATAGCCACGCACTCTCAAACGTGATAAGACACATTTACTTTTTCTTTCGGTAATCGTTTGCTTCAACAAGCAAAATGTTCCCCCTGCAAGTCATGGACCAGATTCTAGAAACTCGTTTCCTCTTTATTACTGCTATTAATTATAAAAATAAAAAAAGAATAATTCTAACACAAAGTAAAAGTCAACAGAAGAATCGTGACTTTTTTTCTACCTAATTTAGCAAATTATAATTAATTAGAGATTCACAATTGTTTGAATTCTACCGCTCAAAAAGTATCACGCTAGACAGTAATCGATACCAAACCATTTCAGTCCAAACAACTTGGGGCACCGAACTAGAAATTCGGTCCTCATCTCACGAATCAAAATGCAGTTCGTTCAATTTTCATAGCTAAAGTTTCTAGTTGATAATGAAAGCTCATTAACAGGAACGCGTTTTTTTCTTGTCATCGATCTCCATCATCAAGTCATTGGCTCCGTGTGGAGCATGGCACTCACTAACAAAGCCTCAATATGTACATGGAACTCTTCAACCACACATGATTTTCTTGTGGAAACGGCAAAAAAGTTTTTGAAGTTGAATACACACATCATAATAACTAAGAAGTTAGTGGTAGAATCTATCGAGGACCACTCAAAATTTTCAAATATTTAGACTAAAACTAATACTAATTGGATAGCCGTATTTGCTGTTTACATTTGCAACAAACAGTCACAAACACAGCTATAGATCAACTTAATTCAATCAATATTAAAGTCAATTTTAAAAAAGAGAGAGAGAATTTACACCGAAGTTATGATTTAAACTAAGTGATTAGGAATTTAATCTACCGTTAACGTGGAATCAGTAGAAACAGCGAAAAGTTAGGCTCCTCCGCCCATCATCTTCTTAAACTCTTCGAAGTTAACACAACCGTCCCCGTCAACGTCAACGGAACTGATCATCTTACGGCAATCCTTAAGCGAGCACTTCTCACCGAGACTTTTGAGAACAGAGTGCAACTCACTGGCAGAGATCTTACCGTTCTTATCCTTGTCATACATAGCAAATGCGTCACGGAGTTCCTTATCGTTGCTCTCCTTTCCAGCGCCGGCAGAATAGAAGGTGTTGAACTCATCGAAATCGATAAATCCGTCGCCGTCGGTATCAATTTCAGTCATTATTCGCTGCACCTCTTCCGGAGGAGTCTCAGAGCCAAGAGCATTCAAAATAGAACTGAGTTCGGACAAGGAGATTTTTCCATCTCCATTGACATCAAATTTGTTGAACATCAACAAGATTTGATCATCCTTCTGGCCTATACTTCCACCATTGACTGTAACTTTGGTCTTTGGATCGCCGCTCGGCTTCCCAATCCCAACTTCTGCCATTAGCACAGAGAGAGAGAGGGGAGGGGGGCTGGGGGAGAGAAAGCTCGAAACTGGACAGCCGGAATAGGTTCTCTCTCATCATGGTATCGAGTTTGCCGCTGAGTATTTATAAGAAAAAATTAACGCGGTTTGACACGCGTTAACGTGAGTTGTGGTCAAGTGTCACGCGTATCCGGTTGGCGAATTA
>JAOXNR010000001.1:21076741-21095048 GCA_028571225.1 Parsonsia alboflavescens | reverse complement strand
GCACCTCCAGCCATTGTGCCAAGCATATAAGGATTGATTTCAATGATCTTTTTGACTGACTGTGATGCTGAAATCAAATGTCTCGTTAATACAGAAATCTCAAGGCTTCTAAGCAAATCATGCCTCATGATCCGTCTAATGTTGCTTTCAGCAAAATGACCTTTTCCCAACATCACTTAAGGGAAAGTCCTTTGCAAACATTCTAACAACAGTTTTTTTTTTTTTTCCCCAAAGTAAATGCATGTCACATGGATATCAGAATAGCCATATGGTTTAAATTCACTCAAGAACATCTGAAGCACATAACATAACAGTCTTTTTAGCTATACAGAAAAAGAAATTTTTGGCGGAAACAAATGAATTGTTATCAACTAAAATATTTAACAGGATTGATTGCCACATGTTGCAGTAAAAGCAGACTATCTTTTCTCTATTAGCTAATACTAACTTACAAATATATCCTCCCATGCTAGCACGTGAATCTGCAGCAACTATAACACCTTCCTTGAATATGAAAGCCAGAGTTGTTGTACCCTTAGCCGGCTTAACCATTTGTATTGCTTCTTTTTGAAACCCATCAAACTGAAAGAATCCACCAACCCAAGAAAGATATCAGCATAGGAAGTCAATTAAGAGGCTGAACCATCACAATGCACAACTAGACCAATGACCAAGACACAGAAAATAGAGTAAATGCCAAGAACAAGAAAAAGAGACTGAACCCACATCTTTAGTGTTAGGAATCTGGAATGCTGGAGCTTTGGAAACCCCACTAAGAAACTCATCAGTATTCCCCCGAAATTGAAGACTCGAATCAAGTCCACCAAAGTTAATCTTCATCATCGTGTCCTTTAAAAAAAAATCAAAGAAACCCAATATAACAATAGAAATTAACAAAACTTAGTTCTTCTTTTAAGCCCTCTGAATCAACATCTTCATTAAAAATAGAAATATATATTATTTAGAGAGATTCGTCTAAAGGAAACAGTGATAGACATCGCCCAGAAGGCGTTCAGTGAATAAAATTGATCTTTCATGACGGACAGGTTCTCGGCAGACATACCAGCTTAAGAGTTGAAGGAAATTTCTGCCCAGGCTATCGATGTATGGGAGGAGATCGAGGGCGGTTGACGGTGGCGCAGAAGTTGGGGTTTAGGCCTCTTTTCGGTTTCCCGGCCGAATTTTGGAAACGAAACCAATCTTACTATGCGCTGACATTTTTGCCAAAAGCTTAAAATTCAAAGATATAAAAATTAAATTATTACTATATAATAATATATTAAAAATAGAGGAAAAGAAAGAAAACGCGTAGTATTCTTGTTCCGTTGCATTGTAAAAGCTTATTGATCGGTTGGATTTATTATGATTTGTTTAAATCAAATTAACTAAAATTTCTAAACTTAAAAAAGATCAATACATTAAATTAAATACTTGAATTAGGTATGATAAGCAATTAAAAGAATATATTTCAAGAATTGCATTTCAGATGTTTTTTTTTTTTTTTTTAATTTAAGCTCTTTGCTTTGATGCCTTAAGAATGCTGAAAATACTCCTTCAAGGCATTTTCAATAAAAATAAATAAAGGAGAGAGAGAAAAGAAGAAAAAAAAAGGAATTCATTATCACTGCCTAATTTTGCCTTTATCGTAATATTTTTTAATTACATTAAGTAAGGAAAGAATAATTATTTATTGTCCACACACGTCTAACGATTATAGGTAAATTTAGATTCAAAATTCCATCAGATTCAATTATTTCAAACTTCAACAAAGTTATCTTGTATGTTATTATTGAAAGTCAAAAATGGAAAGATAAATAATTTGATTATTCCCATTTTTTAGAATAGAAAACAATTAAAAGTTGTGAAGCTGTTTTCATAAGAGAAACCTTTTTGTTGAAACTCTTCCTATTAAAAGAGGTGCTTGATATTTTAAAATAAAATAATTTTTTTCTGCTAAAATGACAAAAAAAATTATACTTATTGGTATATAGGATATAAAAGGTCACCTACAAAAAATTAAATAATCCCAATGGCAAAATATATATATATATATAAATATATATAAATATATTTATATGATCTACATGACCAAAAAATAATTGTTGCAAGATTAAATAGGTAAAAAAATTTTTTGATGAACAATAAAATTTGAAATAAAATAAATTTTCATGCAAAATTGATTAGAAAATATACTTTTTCAGTAAAAATGATTTAAAAAATTATCCTAAAAAAAAAATATTAAAAGGCCATTATCGGATGAAAAAAAAAAAAAAATTGGGACCTAAGTAATCAAAAAATAAAAATTATAGAACTAAATAGACAAATTTGCCATATTAATTTTAGGAATTATTGGTCTATCAAGAACTTAAACTATATCCTTTTGATCCCTAAAGTTTTTTTTTTTTATCTATCAAGGATTCAAACTATTTATTGATTGGTCATTTTGATCCTTTTGGCAAAAATATTCAAAAAAGTCACCAGAATTTTGGTTCAACGTTAGTTTATCAAAATAGACATGATATTTCTGTCATGTCACGGTTCCTTTAAAAAAAGTCTCAGTTTACACTGTTTATCTTCTCCGACGAAGATCCGACCGGAAAGTTACTGAAGTTTCTTCACGGGAAGCCCAGACACGCCCACTTTAAATGAGTTTGAGATGCTTTTTTCCTTCCAAGGCATTAGGGCTTTATACAACTCTTCCAAAGAAACTTCAGTGACCTGTGTAACGCATTTTCAATTTTCCCCATGAGACAATAGTCCCTCAGCCTTGTTGGCTTCTCCTCTCGGATGAGCACCGGACATCGTATTCTCAATCCCTTTTCAATAGCCAGCCAATCATTTTTTATTCGATCGATAGCAGTTTCTCCAACAACCAACTCCATTGTCTTCTTCACACTGCTTAGGAACATTTTTTATCTCTTTGAAAATTTTATAAACACAATAAAAACCCAGTTATTTATTTCTTTATTTCTATTATTCTGGGTTATAATTTTTTTTTTTGTTACAGGTTTAATTGGGAAGGTTTTCAATTATGGAGTTCATGGCTAAAAAAGCATTCAAATCAAGTGTCCTCTCGGAACAATTGTTTCTTGATGATGTTTGGGCCATAACTTGCCATTCAGGTCCAACCGAGGTCCTTCAGCATTGTTATCATCTACGTTCTACTTATCTTTCTTTGTATTCTTCTTTTCTTTATTATAAAAATCATATGGGGAGAGAAACTTTGTGGTTATATTACTCGGGTGAAGAGAGCCTGAAAAGTTACGTGGGCCTGTTGCATAAATTGATAAAACCTGTAAACTTTTGATATAGAAATGAAGATTATCGGCTGAACAATGCCAAAAACTTGGTCGGAGAAGATGAATAGTGTTGGTTGGATTTTTGTTTTTTTGTAAAGGGAAATATCATTCCCATTTTGGTTAATTCATGATTGATTCAAAATTTTAATGATTTTTTTGAATATTCTAATCAAAAGGATCAAAATAATCAATTAGTAAATAGTTTGAATCCTTAATACATAAAAAAAATACTTTAATTGATCAAAATAACTAAAAGGATATACTTGAAATCCTTGATAGACTAATAATTCTTAATTTTAGAAACGGTTTTTAAAACCATTTTTTCACCCCGTAACTGCTTAGAAAAATTTCACATTTTGAAATCAAAAAGGGCAAAGTGGGCAAATTGAGGTTTCAAAAGCATCTGCACACTTGACAGAAAGAGAAGCAAGTAGCAACCGTCTTTGCTTTCTCCGTTGCCCCTTAGCTTATGTTCCCATTGTACAGTCACACACTAGCGCAGCTCACCTCAAGCGTCAAGCTTATTTCAACATTAAGTCCGAATAAACCCGTTTTTCTATTCAAGACCGTGTTTCTCTTTTCGATTAGTTCAATGTTCCTGTCTGCAAATTCAATCAGGGGCCATCAATTTCAACGCTAATTGCGATTCAGTTTCGTGTTCTATCGAGCTCTTGACTTAGGATCGTCTCAGACTCTCAGTTTCCCCTTTTCTTTCCTAAGCTCGCATGGCTGTACATTCTAGCGTTTTATGCTTTAACGGTATCTCCGGTAGTCCTCGAAGTTCCTGTTCTTATCTTATCTCACGGGTTTCACTTTTCCGACCGTTTACAACTGTCAGGGCTTCAGCTTTTTCTTCGCCATTTCCGTCTAATTTTCAGCGATTAACACTTCAAGGTTAGTTATTTTTTCGGCTCAAAGTAATGGGTTTTCAACATTATTTGAAAGGCATTGAAACGGATGGGAGAATTACAAATTAAATTTTCATAATTGATTATGAAGTTAAATATGGTTAGCCGCTATTTAATCAAGTCAAATGGATTGAAAACAATAGGTGTATGTTTGAAAGCAGTTGCAATCTTTTTCATTGCAGCCTATGTAACTAATTATGATCATTGAGCCTAGTCCAAATGTTAAAACTAATTTTGAAGATGGATTTGATAACTGAAGGTAAAGGAATGATTATTTTATAATCTTCTATTAACAGAACCACGTTAGTAACGCCCTCATAATTAGGACTCTGAAACAGTTTTTGCAATTTTCTCTTCAATTCATTCAAACATTTGATGTCGATCGTGCAATAACTCGAGCAGGAAAAGCAATGCCAACTGACAATGGGACCGCAGAGAAGGATGATACCTCACTTGTCGTTTGTTTTGGGGAAATGCTAATTGATTTTGTCCCGACAACGAGTGGGCTCTCATTGGCTGAAGCTCCTGCATTTAAGAAGGCCCCTGGTGGTGCACCTGCCAATGTTGCTGTTGGCATATCTCGCCTTGGTGGTTCATCAGCTTTCATTGGGAAAGTATGGACATTTTCTGTTCATATATGTATTTCTTGACTTAAGAATGTTGAAAATGTCCTTCAACTTTGAACTTCCAACCTTAATCACATTTTACTTCCATGAAAAGAACCCAATAAAATAGATCCATGCTCATTTCTTTTGCTGGGAATACCATTTACTTTTAAGTCGAGAAATCAATTAACTTTCTTCATGTCCCTTTTATCTTGGACAATCTTAGGTGGGTGAAGATGAATTCGGTTATATGCTTGCCAACATTTTGAAGGAAAACAATGTAAACAGTGAAGGAATGCGCTTCGACCCTGGTGCTCGAACCGCTTTGGCATTTGTAACCCTGACAAAAGCTGGGGAGCGGGAGTTCATGTTTTATCGTAATCCTAGTGCTGACATGTTGCTTGAAGAGTCTGAACTTGATTTGGATCTAATCAAGAAGGTAAACAATGACACTAATGCTGGGATATAGAAAATCCAATGCTGTGCTAATTATACTTATTTTATAATCATGATTACGGAAGTTGCACTGTGATATATTATTGATCATAAAGAACAACAGTTGCATATGCATATAATCTGATTCACAAGTTTGATTGGTTTTTTTTTTTCTCATTGATCTTCCCTTAGTTTTTGGTTGTCTCTTCTCATAGAGACTTTGCACTTTTTGAAAAATGTATTCACCTCATGTTGCTAATTCTCTCTTTAGGCAATTTGTAACTGACAGCTATTTTCCTGTACAGGCAAAAATTTTTCATTATGGTTCAATAAGCTTGATTACAGAACCATGCAAATCAGCTCACGTTGCTGCAGCAAGAGCTGCAAAGGATGCTGGCGTCATTTTGTCTTATGATCCTAATTTGAGGCTTCCACTGTGGCCATCTGCAGAAAGTGCAAGAGAAGGAATCTTAAGCACATGGGATAATGCTGACATAATTAAGGTGCTGCTCCTCAAGAAGAAGTCGATAAATACTTTCAAATATTCTAATTGTTGGAAGCAGTATACAAGGCAAAGCAATTCCTGTCTGAGTTTTATGCACTGATGTGTGTTTTCTTTTGACAGATAAGTGAGGAGGAGATTTCCTTTTTGACAAATGGAGAGGATCCATATGATGATGCTGTTATACATAAGCTATTCCATCCAAATCTTAAATTACTACTTGTCACTGACGGCCCAGAAGGTTGCAGGTATTACACAAAGGTGAGCTAGTAATTCTCTCTCCCAATTCAATTCATTTCCAGCACCTCTGCATGTTTATTTTCTTCCTGTGCATCTTTTTTCGCTACTAATTTAAGATGGTACTTCTTATTTATTCTTATGTTCATGTATCACAATCTTCTTATGGTTCTGTAGCAACAGCACAGAAGGCAAATGCATTCCGACCTTGCTGTCAAATAAAATATCATTTTTGAGTGAGAATTTGCACATTGTTAAAACTTCTAATACAAAATCAGATGAGTGTGTGTGAACCTGTATTTGTATACATACCTTGATATTTTGGCCTAGTTGTATCCATTTGTGGTGATCTATGTCTGAAGTCAAGCTAAATGTTCCAAAATTTATGTATAACATGTTTACAATTTTCTTCAACAACAGCCTACAAGAAATAATTTTCTTGTAAGTTTGTTATGGTTCCTTTACCCCATGTGTTTATAACAGTTTTTGGAATTTTCAACTCTGTAGGATTTCAGTGGAAGAGTTAAGGGCCTACAAGTAGAAGTTGTGGACACCACTGGTGCTGGAGATGCCTTTGTGGCTGGAGTTTTATCGCAGCTTGCAGCTGATATATCATTATTTAGGGTATCCACTTCTGCAATGGGACTATTGTTTGATAGGAATTTGGTTAGGAGTGTTGAGTTACATGCCTGGCATTCTTCAGTAATTACTTTGACAAGCATCTTGACTTTTCTTTTCTTTCAGTCCAAGTTTCTTGTGATGATATCACAACCTTGATTTCCACAATCACACTTATAAAATTTTCCTACTCTCAGTTTCTTCTGTCTTCATCACGATGTTTCTTTTCTCTGATCTCTCTGTCATTTTTCTTTCTGCTATACACATTTTTATGTTTCCCAATCAAACATCTCTTCTGATTTATCATCAGGATCATGTCTTCATGTCATATTACCATCTGCATATGTCAACTCCCCACCAAAAAGAGAGGAGCTCTTTTTGGGAGTGGTGGAGGCAGGCAGTTCCTTCTAAAGTAGCAATATTAGAAAGCATGAGGTTAATGATTTAAGTCCAATCCTTGCTACTTTGTGAGAATCTTAATAATCTTGACGTGCCTTATGCTGCCTGGTGTTCCCTAAACTATGTTTTAGAATATAAATCAATTTTTTAATGGCAGTTAAGCATCTTAATCTTGTATTTCCTCTTAGTCTTATGTTCATTGTTTGTGTATTACAATCTATGTGCTAATCAACTTTGAAATTTCGTAGGATGAGGCCCGTCTTAGAGATGCTCTAAAGTTTGCCAATGCATGCGGGGCCTTGACTGTGAAGGAGAGAGGTGCAATTCCAGCTCTGCCGACAAGAGAAGTAGTTCTTGATGCAATTCGCAAGATAACAGTGTAATTATTATTAAATTTGCAGATGTTCAAGGTAAGGAAGTATCCACATCTCCTCACACTACTCAATTAAGGTCTCCCCTTGTATTATTTCCCATGTGCAGAATTTTCTAGGGATGTTCTCTGAATTGATCCATCTAATCAAGCATCTTCCTGTCTCTGATGGAATCTGTAGTATGAGAAAATTAATAAAGAACCAATTTAATAGGAAAAGCTTTGCACGATGTTCTTGATATTACAGGATCTCCATTGTTTTGGCTAAGCAATGTGAATGTCTGCTCATGCTTTATTTTTTAGTCAAGACAGCTACCATTCTTGACCTTGAATTTTCTATGCAAGGGGGTCATGAATTGATTACTTCTTATTGACCTCTGCTTGATGATCCAATTTTTGTTGTCTATAACTCAAAGTATTAGGGATCAAACAGATAGATGGCGCAAATGCTAGGGGCATTTGTGTGATTTCACCGTAAAACTATTACTGTTTGAAAATTCTTGTGTCATTTTCAAAATTATTACTGTAAAATTGGAAAAACAAGCATATTCTCGTTTTCAAATTTCTATTAGAAATTTTAATTTTGAAAACAAACTTAAACCATTAATATCAAAATTATTACTCCGTTTTTCAACAGGAGAGTTCGACTTAATATAATTTTTAACGGGATAATATTAATTTATAAGAGTATTAAAATTTTAACTTATCTAAGATAATAAAAAAAAAAAATTCCAAACCACAGATATATCAATATCAAAATTATTCACCAGAACTTGAGGTGGAAAAGTTCCTCATTACCGAATTAGCCTCCTTTTTCCAGACGATGGAAGTGCTGAAACAGAGGACTAATTCTGGTCCGGCAGATACCAGAGTTTGCCTAAAGTAAAGTTACTTTCCCCTACAACTTAGGACCACCATTTCTTTCACCAAGTTTAGAATCTTTATAAGCTTTCAAAGCAAATGGAATTAGCCTTCAAAGACTGATCTAATCAACAATTCATTCGCATAATCAAAAAATCAACCTCAGAACAAAAAAATGGCCGATGGGGATCCTCAAGAGCTGGCTGACCGTGAGAGGATTTTCAAGCGTTTTGATATCAATGGCGATGGAAAAATCTCAGCAGCAGAGCTAGGGGACTCCTTGAAGACTCTGGGATGTGTTTCCCCCGAAGAAGTGAAGCGTATGATGGCCGAGATTGATACCGATGGGGATGGCTACATTTCCTATTCGGAATTCACTGATTTTGCCAGTGCCAACCGTGGCCTAATGAAGGATGTTGCCAAGATTTTCTAAGAAAAACCTCAAGATTTTGTATCTTTTCTTATCAATTTTCACTTGGGTTTCCCCTTTTTTTTTCTTCCTTTGAATTCTTTCTTTGTAACATGATTCCTTTGTCGTAGTTAACGTTAAACGTGCCCTTTCCAGAGTCAGAAATCTTAGTACACAATTGTTTTTCTTTTGTTTTTTGGAATAATTATCAAGGAAATAGTGAGTCAGTATCTGTGTCTTCCTCCCCTACTCTATTTACATACATTAATTTCCCGGCACATGGTTAGCATTAGAGTTTGCCAAACCGGTGCTGTGAATTGCGTTTCATTCCCATGTGAAGCGTGATGTTCGTGGTGTCAGGTCTTTCTTTAATTAATACTACTAGCAATTCTTATCAAGTTGACCTTATTTTGGCCTTTGTTTGTGGGCAGCTTCATTTGAATCATATGAATAATTCACTAAGATTCATTTATCAAGAGAACATTTCAATAAATTTTAATTCTTCATATGTTTCTTGTTGGACCATTGAATTCATTTCTCCTGCAACATGCCTAAGCTGAAACAGATTGATAAACTCGGGGGTCCACTAATACATGCGACTCTGACCTTTCCAGGTCAAGAAAGACCTAGCCCTTAAAGATTCAGGGCATCTGGAAAATGTAAAATGCGATATATGGTCTGTCAAAAAGAATCATAAAATGTAAAATCAACAGTAATTTTCTTTTGTAAACAGGAAGAAGAAGATGCGTGAGTCATACTCATTACTCATGGCTTCACAGAACAGAAAAGCATGAAAAATGAAGGGGGGGAAGGGCTGGACTTCATGTGAAAAACATTATTGCAGTCCAAGCAGAGTCTTGCAGACTAAACCCTGCAAAAGGAAATGTTGCTTTTGCTTTATGAGAGCAGAAGTGAGAATGCAGACGCCTATACAAATCTGATTGCTCATCTGGGCTGGCTTCCAATTTTGTTTATATACATGTATGGAATTCTAATCAGTCCTAAAACTAGAAGTCTCACGCTCTCTTTGAGCAATTCATCAAATGAAAATGTCATAAATAGATTAAGAAAGAATTCATGCTTCAGGTTATCACCGGCAGTACAGGTGATCATCCTCTTCCAACTCTGTAACACCTAGCATTGCTAAAGCTAAATGACTTCTCATTTCACTTTTTGTCTGTTGTAATTGAGGGTAACACTCAGTCACACAGCTGCTACCAGCAAAGTTAGCCTTCTTGCGGCTCAAGCAATTAGCCTTCCCTCCTCTCAGAATAGCTATAATCTCACTGATGCTGGGCCTTCGGGACTCTTCACTATGAATGCAGGCAGTTGCAGCTTGAACCATCTGTGTTATATCATTTGAATATTTTTGAGTCAACTTGAGCCGGGGATCTAGTAATTTTTGGACACATCCTTGCTGCAATAGAGGCTTTGCCTGGAAAATGAGGGGTTTTCAGCATTTTATATAACAGCAACAACCATATGTTGAAGACTTGTGCAATATAAAGATATAAAGTAAATTAAAGAATTCCCAAAAAAAGAAGCGTTAGAATTAACTACTTCATTTAAATTAATGCCTCTCAGTTTATATGTATCCACTGCATGCACAAGTCATTACTGAGAGAAAAGCAAAAAATAGAGGGAAAAGATTGACTTTGCTTGCTATGAAGGTTTTCTGGAGTTATATAAATAGAACAAACGCAAGTTGTTGTACTAATGATCTAATGTGGATTAGGACATGCAATACACAAGCAAGATTTTTAGCCATAAACAATTGGTAATATAGACAAAGCAACTATAGAATATGCAGAAGATAGCATGGTTTTCAGTAGTCAGATCAATGAGTAATAGCTCAGAACATTTGAAAAGATAATACCAAGCACTATGCAAAGAACAACCAGCAAATCAAGTTTGAAGGTCAATTGTGAAGATCTACAGTACCAAGAAGACGAGAAATCTACCTAATGCATGTAGGCTCTAGATAAAACATGCCAGTATATGCCAGCAATTTGTCTTAATTGATGAACTTAGCAGTTTTACAAGATACAAAGGTCTAAAGTTTTTCACATCAGAAAAGAAAAGGAAAGCCTCTCACTAATAAAATACAACAAAGTGGAGGCAAACAAGAAAGTAAATGAATCTATAGCTTACCCATACAACCAAGTTTTCTTCTCCTGGACCTCTTTTTGCCTCAATTGGTTTCCGACCAGTTATTAGTTCCAACAGAACCACCCCAAAAGCATAAACATCAGTCTTATCGGAGATTTTTCCGTGCTGAAAGTATTCAGGGGCCAAATACCTGGCAATATTTCACCAAAATGAGACAAAATAAATTTGGGCCTAAAAAGCCAATATCATATATGCCTCTTCTACTCTCCTATCAGATTTTCTGGTAGATGTCATACCCGAATGTTCCCTTTACAGTTTTGCACAGGAAGGGAACTGAAGGTGCAGGAGTCCATGTAGCTAGTCCAAAATCACATAACTGCATTCATGTTATACAGATTAAAAACTATTTAGATAATAAACTAAATTGTCCAAATCGATCATTTGAAAGCTGTAAAAGCAATTAAAAATGCAAAATTTTCTCCCTACCTTCGCTGACTTCCTGGAAGAAAGAAGGATGTTTGAGGGCTTGATATCTCTATGAACAATGCACCTCTCGGTGCCATTATGCAAATATCCAATTGCCTCTGCAATTCCGACGGCAACCTTGTATCTGACATTCCATGGTAATGCAGGGCCACCTTTCACTCCCTTCTTCTTCTCTGTGGATAAAATTCTGGTCAATTTACCAAGAACATCATCCTAATCAATGAAGAAACCTTTAAAGAAAGAGAATAGAAGACCTACCGTGCAAATACCGCTCTAAGCTTCCTCCTGAGACAAATTTGTACACCAAAAACAGGCCTTCCTCGGGATCAATACAAAATCCCACGAGAGGAACAATATGTGAGTTGTGGAGAGAGCTAGCAATCATCAATTCCCTGCAAAATGCCTTTGAAGATTCCTTATCTTCTTTGTCTAATTGCTTAATTGCCACAGCAGTTCTCAAAAACCCAATTCTTCCTCTGAAAACATAGCTTAACGCGCCTCGACCCAAAACTCTACCTATTCAACGATTCAACAGAAGGAAAAAAAAAATTACATCCACAAACAAACAAACAAAAAGAAGGAAATAAAAAGAGAGCAAAACAAGTTCCTGAAGTACCTTTAGAAAAATTGCGAGTGGCAGCAACAATCTCAGAGTAGCTGAACCTAACCAAGGAGTGTGCCACGGGAGAAATGCTCCTCTCGAGAGACTCAATTCTCTTCCACTTCAACTCTCTTGACCGAGAATCCGTCATTCCATTGTCCAAATTCACCATTAAAACGGTGGCAGAAGAAGATTTATTCACATTCATCGATTCAAGCTCGACCTGAGAGCAAAAACTGAACCTAAAAGAAGAGTGAACCGACTGTGGCTCAGCACTATTCAACTCTGCACCACATCCGCCAGACTCTGCAAGTAACCAAGCCTTATTGTGCTCCGAACTGATACCACCCTTGCCTTTCTCAGTCTGTTCTTCATCGGAACGTTGCCTCCTCGTACGAGGGATAAAACAAGTAAGACCGAGATCCCAAACCATCTTGTAGAGCAAGGACCTAATCTTTAAATCCTCCTCATCATCAGAGAACTGGTCGGTGGCGTCCAAAATTGAAGTCCTAGAAGAGAATGAGTTATGAAGGGGAGCTATGGAGTTAGTGCAATTACTTCCGGAAAACCCCATTTCGAGAGCGGATCTCCAAAAGAACACAGAAACCCAGAAACCAAAAGGATAGAAGGAATAAAGAAAAGGAGGAGAGAGAAACGGAAAAGGTTGAATCAACTTTGCTTGAAGGAGAGGAGAGAATTACACAACCAAGAAAGAAAAAAAAATAGAGTCTTGGGCAATGGGGAGTTAGTACTTGTTCATAAAGGGGAAAAAAAACAATGCAGAGATTATTCAATTGAGAGCTAGTAATGGAAGAAGGTGAGATGGTCCCCGAAGGCCAAAACAAGACTGACTCTGATCAATGAATTGGTTGCTCAAAGTTAATAGCATTATACTAAAGAAGCTCACAACAGTGCGAATTGTCCAACTGAACAAGATAGAGAGAAAGAAAAACTCTTAGATTCTTGGTGCTAATGCTTAAGAAGACAACCAGAACCCACGAATTGGTTGGCTTTCTTGCATAATTGAGATGCATCCAACACAAAAACAACTGAAAAAGAAGGAAGATTTCTGTTTGTGGGTAGGAGTGACTAGAGATTGGAAAAAGGGGATGCTTGTCAAATATTGTGGTCATGGTACAAAAAAATTCTTGATATAAATATTTGAACTTAGGCTAACGTTTTCAGAGACAGATAAAGAGAGAGATGAGACCGCTGGATTTATCATCTACCATATCATAATTTTGAGGGGGAAAAAAAGGAAAACATTGGGTTTTAAAGTGATTTGTAATAAATTAAGGTTCCAGAAAGGCATATAAATAATGACTTCATTGGTAATGAAGTTTCCACTCAACAAGTATCAGGTTTTAATGTTTATTAATCCATGTTTTTTTCTTGTACGAGCATAAAAAATGTGAAAGGGGGAAGGAAAAAATGAAGATTAAGATTAGTCTAAGGATGGTACAGGTCGTTTGGTGACCATCCAAATTGTATATTTCCTCAGCCTCAACGACCAGCATTGACAGCCAAAGAGAAAGAGGAGCCCTCATTGTCATTTGTTTTTCTAATATACTACTAATTAAAAGATTTTTTTAAAAAAATTTTTGTTTAATTATTAAAAGATGTTTGATGGTTGCCTAAATAATATTCTTTCCATTTAGAATTGAACATGTCATATGGACTTGCATAAATTTTAAGAAAATTAATTGACTCGGTTCATTTTACACTTAATCATATCAATTTCTAAAAAAAATTTTAACTAATTTAGGAGATGAGCGGAAAAAAAATTTTAACTAATTTAGGAGATGAGCGGACATCTCAAAATATGAATATGTATATTTAATTCCGAACAAAGGAAATAAGATATATTATGAAATTTGGCAAGGGAAGGTCAAATTCATTGTTCTGATTAGCTTAACTTTCCCCATCATGCATTTGGCTCCTCTTTAAGGTTTTAAGAGCTTTCGTGTACTTAATTAGTTTTTGTTTTAAAAGAAATTGTTTTTGTGATTTTTGAAAGGTAAATTATTTTACGATTAAATTTCACTTAAAAAATAGAATTGAAGTTTCCTCTCATAAAGTAAATTCGTTGATAAAGTTGAAGAGTGTTATGCCTCAAGGAGCACGAGTAAGTTAATAAGCTTGAGGTACTGTGGGGAAATCCTCTTATTGGTGAAGGTTCGAACTCTGAATTTACATCCAAAATATGTCAGCCCTGTTAAAGTCCTTTTTCTCTGGTTTCTACTCCGTTAAGCATATTTCTCGATTTATATCGTATTGGACTAAGGAGTCTCTGGTTCAATGGGAGAGATTTTATCTTTTAAGACTTTTTCCTAATCAAAGGTTGAAGAGTGTTACGCTGATAATTAAACTTATAGTACATCAAATTATAGGTGGGACTGGGACTAATAATAGTTCCGGTATCTTAATTTTCTTTCGTCTGGGTCAACGAAATGCCAAATTCTGGGAAACACGACATCAGGATTTTTAGTTAAGTGAACCGTAGGGTTTACTTACTTGCAATATGGTATGCCAAAAAATGTTAGCCTTGTAATATTGATTATATAAATAAACCTCTTCAGAATCATACAGAGAATTAAGTAATAATAATCCATGAATATTCGTGTAAAAACTAATAAGTTCGACCCTCTTGATATTTAAAACACAATCAAATGCACCAGTATTCTTCTAAATTTAATGTAAAAATTAAAGATTGCCATTAATTTACGTAAAGAAATTATTTTTATTATTAATGTAGTAGACAAGGGTGCGATTCATACGAGTCGGTGAAATGTTAAATTAGATGAAATTTTAATTTAACTTTAAATATTTTGAATTAAAAAGAATATTCAACTTCAAGCAAAGGAAGTCTCTTCGCGGACATTCTAATGGATAAAGTAATGAGAGTACAGATTATAAATTTCGAATTCAATACATGAAAACTAACCCATACACCACTAAAAAGAGAGAAGAAAAAAAAAAAAAAGGCAGAGAGAATAATAAAATAATTAATCAAAGCAATCTTTTTGTCTAAGAATATTTGTCAATTGAGAAATTGTAGTAAAGAATATAAAACATGCTTTGTGGGGCAAATTTGAAGCCTGGGAAGAGGATGGTGGACTTGTTATTCGGTTGTGGGATTTTCGGTTTGCTTCAATTTATGAAGTTAATGCGGACGGATTGAATTAGATGATTGTACACGTGTGTGACAAGTGTCGGATCCTAAAATGGGACCTCCCAAGATTAGGAACGATAAAATACTTGTAAATCTTTTGTTTTTAAAACATTATGGAATTATTTTGGCATATCATAGAGACTGAGGCATGCATGATTATACATTGAACTTGGGGTTTTATCATTAGTTGAGTTGTCTTATCAGACCTGGCACATGAAAAGGATACCTTTTTGGAGGAACTATTATTTCGACTTTATTAAATTTTGAAACTTCTGGATGAAATTTATTTATCTATATTTAAAAAAAAAATGTATCGAGAAGAACTACATATTTACTTTTCAATCCTTTATCAGTTTGATTCATGTGGGACAATCAAAATCTCTTAACGTAGTTAGAGAAACTCTATGATTAAGTATTGTAAAGAACAATTAGGATGATCAAATTTTTTCTAATTCAGAGATAATTGATAATTCTATTACTCTGTAGATCAAAAGAGTTCGGAAAAAAAAAAAAAGAATAATTGGGAACCATTCTCATAAAGGGAGGGGGATGAGAATGATGATGTCAAGAATGAGATAAATTTTTGTTTTTTTTTTTTTTTTTACTGTTGATGGTGACAAAATGAAAGAATGATCCCACCAAATGAAAACAATAAGAGGCAGCTGATTTAGCACGCATCACTAATTAATTGGGTTCATAAATATATCATCATTTCTTAATCACAGAGGGATCATATGCTTTCCCTTGTTTGGAACAATCCAATCTGGTCAAGCTCGCACAGTCTCTCGCTGCTTGGTCACCTAATGACACAACAGCTAATGCTGATATTTGAGGTCAGAAACTCTACCATTTATGACTAAATTCCCATTGTGCCGTATGTATTAAAGGAAAATTTACTATATATAAATAGTAGCCACGTGGGTGATAGATTCTTGGTCCACATTGGCAACGTAAAATGTATTAGCCGTTGATCTACAAGAATACACAAGATTTTGCATTATATTCTCTGTTCACTGCATTTTGCCATTTGTAATTAGGTCAACTGCTCATATGATCACACCGTCCTTTCCTTCTTGGCATGGCAAAAGTCAAATAATATTTAGCATGAACTTCAAAACTCTCTCTCTCCATTTATTTATGGTTCTTTTAATAATAATAATAATTACCAGGACATGTTAATGAAGGTTGGATTGGTCCTTTCGAGGATATTAAAATGTGTCGACCGGATTGAATTACTATATATTTTTAATTATAAAAACTCGAATTTAAATTTCTCTAATACCCTTTTAAATTGATCCTATACACATTCATAGGTTGTGGATGATTTTAAAAATAATAATTAAAATAAAAATAAAAAATTGAGGGTTGGATGGGATGCAGAAGACCTACTTAGTATTATGTTGTTTGAAGTCTCACTTAACGCCTTGTTTTGTGTGATCGATTCATAATCAAACTCCTAATAGTTAATGCGTAAAACATACCATGGAGTATTATTTGATTTTGGGCACACATGGGGTGGCACATGACCTGTTGGCCTTTACCAGATAATATATATTCAAATAAAACTTAAATTTCCAGTGCCATAATTTATAGACTTTATCTATCTATATATTCCCCTAAATGATCTTCAATTAAAAGGGTAAATGGGTTGGGTTTAATTAAAAGACTCTCGGATGATGGGAAGTTCTCTTGGAATTTTGGGAAAGAAATGGAAAACGACGTCGTTTTGATAGGAACGATATCGTTTTAATAAGATTGACAAAGCTTACCTCCGTGACGGAATCCGTTGGTGCGCAACATAATGCCCACACTAGACTTACTCTCTCTCTATATATATATATATATATATTAAGAAAGTAAAAATAAAAATTCTCCACCCCACATTTCTTGGAAAAGAGAAGGGAAAAGGTGAAAAGTAAAAAAGGAAAAGAAAACCCATCCATCCAGATTCTAGATTGAGATCGAACAGAATTAGATTCCCCATTCCATTAATTATTACTCCCTTTTCTATCTTATTGGCGAAAAGAAGTGCATGAACATGTGCTTCGGACTGGAGCATCACGACACGACCAGTCCAAACCAATTAGGAATTTCGGAAATATGTTTGTTGGGTTTGGTCTGGTCTTCACAGTACTTAGTATTTCGTAATGGCTCAAAGACGGTCATTTTCATTAATGGTCGCCAATGAATTTGTTGCAAGTCTTCACGTAGTGATTAGTCAGCCAATATTATTTTTTAAGTTTTATTATGGAGCCAGTTATTTTCGGTGCTTTATTTTGGTCACATGGAGAAGAATTGATGCTAATGTTGATTAATCTTTTTTTTTTTTTTACTGTGTTCCGACCATGCATCCCCAAATTCCGCTTGTTTATCCAAACGAATGTCGGAAGGATTTGAATTCAAAATTTATAGTTCCTCAGTTTATCATTTCACTTAGTGGAAAGTTTCTCGAAGGTTTATAATTCACTTTTTTCTTTTTTTTCAAATTATAAATCTTATTCTACGTCTATCAAGAATATTAACCATCATTTTTAGATAATCTATCGTGACCCTTTCAGAATGAATGAGTTTGAAATTTGGAAGAAACTTAATCCTCCATAGAAAGACAATTCCTTAAATTTTTAAGCTGCCAATGTTTAGGAAGTCTCTGTCATTGTTGATGGCTTATATTGAAAACAATACAAATATTTGGGGCACATGTTGCAAGGATAATCAACATGTAGGGTTTTTTCTTTCAATGTTCCATCAATATTTATAAGTTATTCTTCATTATTTTGTTAAAAATATATAAAATTTTCTTTTAAAATACTTCAATTTATGATTTAATCAAATTAACAATAATGAATATGGAAAAGAGGGAGACAGGAATAATAAAGTTTAAAAAAATTAATAAAATACCTAATAAATTAACTTATATATATGTAAAATTTTTTTTAAAAAAAATTCACTAGAAGGAGGGCTTGAACTTCCGACCTTGTGGTTAACAGCCACACGCTCTAACCAACTGAGCTATTCCATCATTGTTGTGGAAACAATAATATAGTTAACATTAGAATATCTAAAAATTAAAAAAGAAAATTCGCTAGAAGGAGGGCTTGAACCTCCGACCTTGTGGTTAACAGCCACACGCTCTAACCAACTGAGCTATTCCAGCAATCACTGCAATTAATGTCACATGTAAACTCTAATTGAAGAATTTATAAAAGTTCAAACAGAACAAATGGATGCTTTGCACCAGAAAATCATAAAGATCCTGCATAATTCAACAGGAAGCAACTGGAATCAGATGCTGGATG
>JAOXNR010000001.1:21019548-21054298 GCA_028571225.1 Parsonsia alboflavescens | reverse complement strand
CAAAATATTTTATTTTTGAAAAATTAATTATTAATAATACAAAAAAATTAAAAATATATATGTTTTGATTTTTTGAATTTTGATTTTAAAAATAATATTAATTTGGATGGGTGAGGAGTAATCTATTGAATTATTTTTTCATTTTTCCATGCATCTCATGTAGAGCTGTCAAAATGGGTTGGGTTTCAAAAATCTAACCCCAATTGCAACAAGGGCTCTTTAATTCTTCCCTTAAGACCCAAGGGCCAATGAGGGTTTATAAAGGGTAGGGCTAGATTTGCCCTTAGGGTCAAAGATATTAAAAATGTTATTTTATTTTATAATTTATTTATTATAATTTATAAAAAAAAATGCATACTCTCTATTACTATTACAATGTTATTGATTGTAGTAGTTTTTTTTTTTTCTTATTGAAACTCAAACTCTTTGTTAGTTTTTTTTTTTGTTTTTGGGACTATAATGAGTTTTAATTTCTTAAATTGATTTTTTCATTTTTATTTATGGTTTTTATTTAATAATTTTCTACATTTTTCTCTAATTCTCTATTCACCTTATTTACTATTTTTTACATTTTTTAAAAGTAGGTTAAAAATTGAAATATTTTTATTTTAAATATTTTTAAAATAAAAAAAGTAAAAAATATATATATATATATATGTATAAGAGCTAATACATCCCGACCTTTGATCCTTATAGGATTGGATTAAGTTGGAATTTTGATGACCTTAAAAAAAAATTGGATTAACCCGACCCAATCCTTTAAATTTTTTGATCCTTAGAGTTGGGATTGGGTTGGATAAGCCCAATTGAGAACTGTAAACTCTCTAGTATTATACTAGTTGTTTCTAAAAAGGATATAAGAGGCCTTAAGAATATTTTAAGATGGACCAAAAGATGCTAAATAAAAAATTTAAAATATAATTATAGTAATATCTATTTTTTTCGGATGGACAAGATGTCTTAAATAAAAATTTACAAAGATAATTACGGTACTAATTATAAAATTATTTTTGTTCGGGGTGGGCACTACCAACAAAATAAGTCCGCCACGGCCCATGAGTAATGAATATTGATAACACATACAACCATTTTTTGTTGCTCCGATGTTAAAATTAATGGACAATAAATTCGAATTTAATTTCATCTTTCCTATTGTCGTCATATAATTCAACACTAATTCAATTTCCTCCCTTAGTAGACATTTTCTTATAAGGGTATGCAAGTAATTTCATTAATGGAGAGTCTTTTAATTTTTCATCCCGTTTTACTCCTAAGAAATTCTCACCAAATAATTACTCCGATTTTAAATGTAATTTGAGATTTGAAAAGGTTTATTCGATTACAATTATTCAAAAATTAATGTGTCTTTTATAATAAAAAATAAAGGGTAATTAAATCCATTAGCACCTCGTAGTGAGGTTTTGTCAACCATATTTTTTAAAGAGGGGAGCCTTGCGAGCCTAAATTTGCCACAATTGATAACATTAAAATTTATTGCTAATCCTCCCCATGTGAATAACTAAAATTTAAACCATAAAATGACTAGTGACTAATATTAAGTGGCGACAGGAATATAAAACATTCATTTCATGTATTTAAGAGAAATTCAATTCCATTACCTATAACACATATTATTACTCTCTAGTGTAACGAAAAATGAAATTCTATAATTGAAACTAAACAAAACTTTTTCATGAGGAGCCATGCTTATAGATATCATATTTAAGGCGTGTTCCTATAGTGACCATTCTCTTCACAAGAGTTCTAGAAAGGGCATAGAAGAAACAATAATGATTTTTCTTCCCCTTATTATGATTATTTTTTAAAAGTTAGAGGTAATTGATTGATAACTTTGGGACACGTGAGTGGTTTATATGGGCCTTCAAAATTTTCCTTTTGTAGTTGCAAACTTCACTATCAAACTGTAGACGGGCGTTGAAGGAAGAGTTTGACAGAGAAAGAGCCCAAATACTATTAATTCAAGAGACGATGAGGAAGGATGAGGACTTGGGTTTTTGTTTTGCTTGGACTTTATTGCAAGAAGTACCTTCAAAACTTTGGCTTCTGTGTGGACCACTTATATACATATGGTGTGGAGTAGCTGACCAAAAATACCCCTTACCAAATAATAATAATAGATAAATAAATTTTTTTTTAAAAAGTGTGAAAATAAATAAATAAATGCATATAATAAAGGTCGGGGAGGGTGTGGGACCGTGGGGTAGGGGAAGAAAGAAAAAGGTGAAGCATATGATGAATAGGCAAACGTGTGAGAGTGAGATTTCCACAATAAATAATAATAATAATAAATAAATAAATAAATAAAGAGGAAGGCTTGGTGGAAAATCCCTTGAATCTCAAGGAACGAGTTTTTTTTTCTTTTACTTTTCTTTTTTTTATTCTCTTGTTTTGCGGATATTTACGATAGTTATATTCTAAGATGTCATTTGTGGCAAAGGTGGAACTAAAGAGGGGTTTCAGATATTCTGATCCTTCTTCTTCATCATTTTTTATGTTGTTTAATAAAATAATATTTTTTTATATTTAAAATTGAATGTCTTATTTTAATTTATACGTAAAAAATAATTTGATTTATTTCATTTTAATTTTGCAATATGACTTTTCATAATAAAAACATTGAGCCCATACCATTACAATTGAGTTAACTCAATTTCTTGTTACAATTAAGTTAACTCAAGTTGGAGCTAATAACATTAGGGGTAGCTATTTCCACGTCGTACCTGATTTTTATTAAGAAATAGCATGAGTTTGTTTTGAAGTCTTAGTAGGTGCTATTATTGTTGAATTGAATTAATTTCAACTAAAATAAAAATATTGACAATTTTATTTTTTTTGCACTTATATCTCTTGTTAAATTAATTCGGTTTTAATAATACTATAAATACATTTGACTCAAATATTTACAAGTGCTGAGTTGATTTTTTAAATTAATTCCCAATAAAAAGTAGATATATAGACAAATTAAATCATTGTTAGTGCATATAGTTTTCAACACTAAATAAATTTTAAAAGTGAAACTCGAAGTTACCTAAATTAAATTTATCTAATAATAGTGACAAAATCGAATTAAAATATCTAAAAAGGAACTAACATCTCGTTAATCCTCCAATTAGCCTCATAATCATATGTCACCTTCTTGGATGTAGGGCGGCAATAAAAAAGAGAAAATAATTAAACGAAATTTGGCCACCAAATTAGAATAATAATTTAGTAAAACTCGTGCACGAGAAAAATGGATATTGGATTTTTTAGAAAAAAGTTATTTTCTATGAATTACTTTTCACGTTGAAAATTCATTAGATTTTGAACCAGAAAAACCGTCGGTCATGAATTGAATTTCAACAAACCTAACTACTAATAAATTAGGCTCCCGGTCGACGTTTAGAGCCCACGGGATCGGACCAGTTGCCGAGCCCCAACAAAAATCTATATAGATGACTAAATTTATATTTCAAGAACTCGAATGTTTAACTATTTATAGATTATTAATTTAGGTACGTAATTGTCGGGTGACAGTATTTGTTGGTTTTTTGTTTTTTGTTTTATTGTTTTTTTTATAAATTCTAATTCTTATCCCATCTCTGTGAATTAGTAAAAAAAGAAAACTACAATTCCTAAAAAATACTCTCGCCTTCCAAAATGTCTCATGTTTCATTTTGAGTTGTTCGGAATTAAATGTCTCATTTTCTTAATTAGTAAATTTTTTTTTTTTTGAAAATCAGCAATGTAATGTGTTAATGAATTAAGTCAATTTTTCAAATTAAAGCATGTAACAAAATTTTAAATTGAGATATTTAATTTCAGATTGAGAGTAACAAAATTTAATGCACTCAGTATCATTTCTTAATACACACGTTCATTAAAATTAGAATTTAGTTGATACTATCAAATACCTCAAAAAACTTAAATCAATAAATAATTAGTTTAGAGTTATTTCGTACACCCCAAAAATCATGTGATACAATATCTAATTTGTGTATGATAAAAGTATAAAAAAATATTGACACATTAAGGTCATATGGAGGATATTTTGGGAAAAAGTTATATGATAACTTTTAAATCTCTCTAAAAAGGTCAAAATAAATATCACATTGATATTAGTCAAGTATTAAGAGATTGTCTTAATCTCATCTAATCACTTTACTATAACCTTTTTTCACCATGAATTTGGTCCACAAACATGTCTATAAAAAAAGATTAACATAAATTATACCCGAGAAATAATATTATATTAAACCTTAAAAGCTAATATATTTATTAATTAATTTAAATTATAAAGAGTCATAATTTATTTCTTTATAGATTTTAATGAGATTGATTAGTCAAGTCAAAAGCGATATTTCTGTCTCAGATTTTCGCTCTCGTAAATAAGTGTACAACCTATCTGGAGATGATAATTTTTCTTCTTTCCCCTTTATTATGATCTCTCCTTCACTCGTTACAACTTTAAACAGGAGAGTACAAAAGCTTTTCTACAATTTGAGAATCTACAAAAGCAGAGCATGATATTTGACAAAAGAAAGAAAAGTTGTAATGATAGTACTCACAAACATAAATACTTTCCATTTTGTTTTAATTTTCAAAGATCAGAGTTGATATTAAATTACAATCATGTAGTATTTAATAATTTGAGTTGTTAAATTCAATTTGTAACTTTTTTTTTTTTTAATTTTTCATTTTTGAATATAAATACGATACATATCCTAAGAACTTAAATCTTGTAGTTCATATAAAAAATAAACAAATAAAATGGAAAATTAAAAATTTTATTATTTGAATCTTTTTATATATTTTGATGATATAATTCGATTTAAGTCAAAAAGTTTTACATAAAAAATATAGAGTAAGTACCTGTATCAATGAGTTAAATATCAAATTTTTATGCTTTGTATCAATGAGTTACAATACAACAAAATTCTATCCTCGTCAAATATGAACCAGAGGATTTTCCTCTTTATGTGATTCTTGTGGGATTAATTAAAACCAATAGCAAAAAAAACAAATGAAAATTATTATTATTATTATTATTATTATTTTGTATTGTAATTGTAATTAAATGAAAATCACATCATGATAGATTTGTGGAAATGGCAGAAATGTTTCTTTTCTCTTTTCAACCCCAACTGCCAAATTAAGTCCCACGGCCTTGTCCCCACGCCCGCACCGCCTACGGCCGGACCCCACCGGTTAAGTCTTGACCCCACAAAATGTCCTTTTATCTTTTTCTCGGTGACGACACTGCCCCTGTGACTGTAGCTTAACGCCTCGGCACCTGGACCCTTCATTTCCTCTCAGCCTTACGTTTATTAACACCCCGACTTCGCTGCCTCACCCTTCCCGTAGATTTTTTCTCATTCCGTTTGGCTGTTGTTTGCTACTGTGAACTCTAAATTCGAAGCTACTGAGAGTAGGGTTTTTTCTTTTTCCCTTTTTTTCTTCTGTCATTTTTTGGCTTAGTTTATAAACAAGAACAGGAAAGAAAAAGAAGAGAATGGACCCGGCAAGCAACGTTTGTAGCGCTGCGAGTGGGGGTTCTGAGGCAGTGGAAGGACCAGTGGCCACAACCACCACCGGCTTGAATTCCGATGTTGATGTGCCTGCCAATTTGTGTTCATCTAAAGTTAATGAAATTCTGAAGCTTATCCAATCGGAAGATGTTGAATTACAAGTGGAAGCGGCTATGGAGATCCGACGTCTCACCAAGACTTCCCATAGGTACCGTCGTCATTTTGCTAACGCTGTTAAGCCACTTGTCGAGATGCTCCGGTATAGTTCGGTTGAAGCTAATGAGGCCGCCCTTCTTGCCCTCCTGAATCTTGCCGTCAAAGATGAAAAGTAAGCCTTTTTTTTGGTTCATATCTGCATAGCTGTTGTGTATGTGTTTTAGATTGGAAAAGATGAATTTGAGGGATGGAATAGCAATTTCTAGCCTAATTCTTGAAGAATTTTTATTCCCGTAAATCTTGGTGGTTGTTGTCAAGAAATTTTCAGAGGGCTGGTCCTCTGTCACTTTCTTTTCTTTTTTTTTTTCCTGGGATTCTGTGATTTCTTTGAAAGAAACTAATTTTCTTTTCTTTGTTTATTTGCTCTTTTGGCTGGAAATTTATTGCTCTTTTCCCGTTGGGGTTATCCAGAAAGTAGGCCAGGAGAGGCAAATTCTTGATTGCTGCGTCCTTGATATGGGATTATTTATTCGATCCCTAGAATTGCTTTGGATAGACACAGAGCTTTTCTTGGAATCGTGGGTTTTTTTTTGATTTCCTTACCCCCCCCCCCCCCCCCGGGGGCCCTCCTTTTTATGACTTTGGATGCTCCAATATCTTCCGCTGAAGGTTGGATGCTTTGTAACACTTCCTGAAAATAATCAAATTTTAAACAAGATGAAGGAATTTGCAAGTAAATGAGTTGATTTTGAGTTTATGCAGTCTTTGTTTCTGTCGGCCAATGAGAAATATATCTGAATCTGTGATATATCCAATAAGTTGTAAAATTGTAGGGGCATATGCAAAAAAGATGCTTTTCTACGCATGTTTGCATCCAATGCTTTAGATTTCAGATTGGTTAGGTTTAAAGGTAAGTTGTTCTTTTGTTCACATGTTACGCTTTCATTTTCCTTCCTTCTTTAGATTAAAAAGGAAATTGTTTCTCTTTAGCTTTATTTTATCGATCTGATCATCTCCGTTTAAAACCTTTCTTTTCTCCTCCTTCCCCCTCTCTATCTTGTCTGTGAAGCTAATACATGGATTGGATGCTGTTCAAGAAAAGTGAAATTCTGTTCTCTTTATCATATTTTTCCCCCCTATGTAGCTCTTGCCAGTTTTGAAGATATCCTATAGAGATCCAAGAAGATAAATTTTCTAAATGAACTAAAAAGGATATGCTTTTTCTATGGTTTGTTTGACAAGTCAAAGCCTTGTTCTACTGGTAGAGCATATTATTAAATTTTTTTTCCACAGTAGTTGGTTGGTTGGTAGTTGCAGGGGCAGTCATATAAAGCTCAAAAGTTTTTACCAAGTCTTGCAATGACTTTCTCTTGTTACTCGTATTAATTTCTTTCGGCACTGTTTCATTTCTGAAAGCAGCCATGACAATATCTGATTTTTGCTCGTTTCCACCTTAAGCAATTGATTCTTAAAGGTTTACCTGATGATACTTTTGGGTCAACTTGCAATTAATTAAAGTTTAGAAGTCTTTTTTTCCCTCTCTCTTCCTCTGTTTGTGTTTAGTTGATAACTTACCTCAGAAGAAAAGTGTTCATATTGAATATCAAGATTACCATCTCACATGCTGGATTAGTCCAGGCCTAGGAGATCATGCCACTTCGGGGCTCAATCTGTGTGGGGAAAAATAACATTGACTTCAGTTTATTGAGGCCACCATCCATGTGAGTCAGGACACATCCTTCTATCCATAACAAAATCTTCTGTACATGATCTCACAGATCTGTAATGCTTTGGTAACTTTGGAGGGGTATGATGACTGTTCAGAACTCAACAACACACAGACAAAAAATTCAGTTGCTGTGTAGCTCTAATGAGTAATGTTAATACCGGGCCATTTTTGATAGTCTATAGTGCAGCAATGAATATGTTATGCTTCCATGCTCTCACCCATGATTAAATTGTTTTCAAGTTTTTTCACTCATTTGTGCCTCTGTTTAGTTTTTGGGTTCATTTATTTAATGTATCACTAAAAAATGAAGACTTTTAGCATCTTACATGATAAATGCATCTATAATGTTTCTGTTATTCCTTCTTTTTTGCAGAAATAAGATAAGTATAATTGGTTCTGGTGCTTTGGAACCTATTATTGGTTTTCTTGAGTTGGACAACTCAACATTGCAGGATCATGCAACTGCATCCTTGCTCACATTGTCTGCTTCCTCTGTCAACAAACCAATCATCAGTGCTGCCGGTGTTATTCCCCTCCTTGTGGAAATTGTGAGGCATGGAAGCTTACAAGCAAAGGTTGATGCTGTAATGGCTCTTTACAATCTCTCGACTCATCCAGGGAATTTATCTGAGATTCTGAGCACAGAACCAGTCCCTTCCATGGTTGAGTTGCTTAAATTTTGCAAGAAATCTTCCAAAACGGCTGAAAAATGTGTTGCTCTCATTGAATCTTTGGTAAGCTTTGAAGAGGGAAGAATTGCCTTGACATCTGAAGAAGGTGGAGTACTTGCAGTAGTAGAAGTGCTCGAGAGTGGATCCCCTCAAAGCCGAGAACATGCAGTTGGAGCACTTTTGACAATGTGTCAGAGTGATCGATGTAAATATCGGGAACCAATTCTTAAAGAAGGTGTAGTCCCTGGTCTCCTTGAGCTTACAGTTCAGGGATCACCTAAATCTCAGTCAAAAGCACAAGCACTCTTGCGGTTGCTGAGAGATTCTCCTTATCCAAGGTCCGAGCTTCAACCTGACACCTTGGAGAACATTGTCTGCAATCTTATATCTCAAATAGATGGCGAGGAACAATCCGGGAAAGCGAAGCAGATGTTGGCTGAGATGGTACAAGTTAGCATGGAGCAGAGTTTAAGACATTTACAGCAGAGGGCACTTGTCTACACTCCATCTGATTTGTCAGTGACTGGTTGTGCATCTGAAGTTTCCCTGAAATGATCCTCTTGGAATTTCTCCAATTCTCGCCTTTTCTATTCCTTTCATGTTTATAGGCTTCATTATACAGCCAATTAATGTCATAGGAAGAAGGGAAAAAAAACAATATGAAGTATGCCAGTCCAGGCCTTTGTCATGGGTACAGTGAGACTGGTAAGTGTTGATGATCTTGCTTAGTTTTGAAAGTGTGTAAAACTTTAGATCTTGTAACATAGCCCTCTTCATCCGTCTCGAAAGCAACAGAATCAGTAAAGAATTTCTTCTTCTTTTTCTTTTTATAATCTTGTTATACTCTTCTTCTCGTCAGTCAAAAAGAAAACACTTAGTTTGTCAAGACAAATTGTACAAGGTTTTGAGCTATGGTGTCTAGGTATAAGAATATTAAGGTTTTGTATTTGTTGTGTCGATATGGTCATCAGTTCAACAATTACAATTAAAAATACACACCTGGGAATATTGATTGATGTTGAACTTTGAAATACAATATATAATGAATGACCAGATGTAACTGAGGAACACTTGGCCCTAACCATGCAGGCTTTTGTTTTGGTGATGAATGAGGTTTCAAACAAAAAGATGCCAATAACTGTGCGGCAGATTTCCGAGTTGGGATATATATTTATGTGTACACGTGTTTCTCGACTCCTCTGAGGTTCAGAAACTTCCAAAACAAAGCCAATCATGAACCAAGATTTGGTGGATGGTTGTGCAACTTTCATATTCATTCATAAGAAGAAGTAGCCACGACACCATCCACGATGGTATCTGATTACAGCAGCATTTTAATCATTGAGTCCTAGGTAATCGAGCCGGAAAAATATCTCTCATTCTCAACCCGAGTTGAATATCATAAAACAAAACAAGTAATTCTACTTAAATATAAGTCATTATTTTTAAAAAATAAAGGTAATTTTTTTATATCTATCTAATGTTAATTAAATTATCAACCATATTTATGGAAAAAAAAGAGATAAAAGTAATATAGTAAAAAATGAGTTAAATATCTAATAATAAATTAATGTAAATTTGAAGAAAAAATCAAGTATATTAATATGAATAATTCAAGTTATAACAACAAGAGTAATCGGGAATCATGATTCCATGTAGATCTCTAGATAAATTCAAACCTTTAATAAGAATTAATGGAATAAAGGTTAAACCCCTTTTCAAAAAGAGCCTTGTTCCTTCAAATGGATCAAAACCATGCAAAATAAATTGTCGTCCTAAATACTAAATTGCAAGAAGAGTTAATCTTGATGGAGCCCTTCCTTATTCAAATTCATATCAATACATAAGATAAGATCTCGATCATGTAAAAATTTCAATTCTTATCCCTATCCACCAAATGGAGCTGAACTTCTTTCGTGCTAACAATGACTTATATTTAATATATATAAAAAAAATTTAATTTAAATAACTTATAAATAATGATGGAAGGAGTATTTATTAATTAATCTATGTTTGCTAAAAGCTTTAAAAAACGAAAAAGAAAGAAGTGAAGACTTTTCCTTTTGACTTTTTATGGCGAAGAGACAAAACCAAAGCAGTGACTTTATTTATAATTAAGCCATCCATATTCCAATTATTATTGCTATAGTGATTGTGTTTTCAATATTGGTTGGTTATTCAGCATCCCATCTTGAATGATATCTTTCTTGTGAAATACGTGACTTTCCATTATTAGTTAAGTTAAAATTGGTTTAGATATATTTTTTTTTTCGTCTAAAAGAGAGACAACGTTAAATTGAAATTCAAACAGAGAAATCAAGGCGGTCAGGAAGCCACCTTTTGAGTTCCAAGCCTAATCTTCTTGCGCCAACCAGCACTATTTCGTGTCCCTCCGGTTGACTTTTACAAAGAAACACGAATACTACTATATTTGTATTTATTATTTAATTTAATTGATCGAAAAAAATTTAGAAATTAAATACTTCAAAATTTCAAATGACTCCTCCTTTTATTATAATTAATTAATAATAAGTTTATACATTGAAGAACCATCGCATCTCTAGTAATTCAATACGTTTAACAAAACCTTTTCACGAAAGAACACAAATTAAATTACAAAGATACTTCTTCCAGTCAAATTATAATTCTTATCCAAACTTTAATTCCAGCGAAGACATGCGGGAGGAACCAATCAAACCTAGATCCTAGATATAGGAGAAAGACATTAAATCCATTCCGATTTCTTTTTCTTTTTTAAATTAAATACTAGTAATACTAGGATTTAGATTCCAAAAATCCCGAGATTCTGATTATCCATGTGTGGATTTTAGGCTAACTTTTTTTTATTTTTGATTTGATTTGATCTTTCATTATTCCGCACTACGTCGGAGATAATACAATTCCAGGAAGTATACGACACAATTCAATTCCAGGAAGGATCAATCGATCAACACACATTCAATCCCACTCAGTTCGATCACACCTCAATTACATTTCTTTTCTAATTCTGCCAAGAAAAAACTCCATAAAGACCAGGTCAGTCATTTCTACCTCTTGCGTTTTGGTATCTTCTCACAATCACGTCAATGTCGACAACAGACAGGGACGCAATCCTTGAATCGGAGATGGCAATTACGAAGATGGAAGAAGGAATCACATCTGCTAGCCATTCTGATAATCCCTCTTCTTCGTCACCATCAAATGTCGTTGTTATTCTTCAAAAGGTTCGGTTCCTTTTTTCTTCTCCAAAATTATTATTATTATTACCTGTGAGAGTCTAGTAATTTAACTATACATGAATGTTGTGTTACTCAGATTATTGCTGAAGTAATTGGAACTTACTTCGTGATCTTCGCCGGTTGTGGCTCGGTTGCCGTCAACAAAATTTATGGCGACGTTACCTTTCCGGGGATTTGCATTACTTGGGGATTAATCGTTATGGCCATGATTTATACAGTTGGTCACGTTTCTGGTGGTCATTTTAATCCCGCCGTCACTATGGCCTTTGCCGTCTTTCGTCGATTCCCATGGAAAGAGGTAAACCCTCTAAATTACTTACTAATTATCCCTATGTTTCAAACTTTTTTTTTTTCTTTTGAGTTATTAATTTTTTTGATTCTGTTTTATAGGTACCTTTCTATATTGTGTCTCAACTAGTGGGATCATTACTAGCAAGTGAAACATTGAACCTGATGTTTGATATATCACCTCAAACGTTTTTTGGCACAACTCCATCTGGATCAGATCTACAATCTTTTGCTATTGAGATTATAATTACCTTCCTCCTCATGTTTGTTGTTTCTGGAGTTGGCACCGATGATCGAGCGGTATAATTTTTTATTTATTATTATATATTTAAATATAAATATACAAATTTTGATTCATCTTGTTAATGTTGTTCTTCCTCCTTTCTCAGGTGGGAGAGTTAAATGGCGTGGCAATTGGAATGACCATAGCATTGAACGTTTTTGTGGCAGGGTATGAATTATTATCATTATTTTTTTTCCTTTTTAAGATTATTTATTTCTCCTTCCGTTTGAGGCAACGGAATCTTCTTAAATTAATTGCAGGCCCGTTTCCGGGGCTTCAATGAACCCAGCTAGGACTATTGGGCCAGCAGTTGTGAAGGGAATTTTCAAAGGGCTCTGGGTTTACATATTTGGCCCAATTGTTGGTGCCATACTTGGGGCTTTTGCTTATAACTTTATCAGACGCACGGACAGGCAGCCAGGGGACTTGGCCAACCCCACATCTATTTTCAAGAGCCTCACCGGAAATTAGTTTATATATATATATATAGAAATAGAGAATAGCTTTCGGAGTGTAGTAATTTTTACGTGATTTTATATTCGATTGCTTTATTATGGTATTCAATATATAAATATTTTTTCTTATTTCAAAGTGCTAGCTAAGATAGTCTACTGTTCTTTTTAAGTTTTTGGCTTTGCTTACAAAATATATGGAGATATACAATATTATTGAAAAGAAAATCCAAAATACAAGAATTTCTTTAATTAATGAATTACTTCAAAATTAATACATATTATGAAATTTCAATGAATTAAAATTATATTTTTCTAAAAGAAGAGGATTTTTTTTTTTGAGATAAATATACTTTTTAGATAATGATTAATTAATCATAAATTACAAAAAGATAATAAATTATATTCATTGGATTTGGGGGGTTGGGTTCTTCATGGCCGTTTGAAATTTGTAGTTTTTGGGATTTCTATTTTAAATTATATATAATCTTTTTTCTTAAAATATACTACTACCTTTAAGTTAAAAAAGTTCACCTTTAATAGATAAATTGGGAATAGATCGATCGACCCGGATTTTCACGTTGGCGGGTTCTGAAGTGCCTGTCAAGGGCGCTAGCGCATACCCTGGGGTGATCATCACCATCTGCACCTCACATCTTAGCACAGTGGAACGTGTAACCCGCCCGCTCTTCTATTCAACTACATTTGTTCCTCTAATCCATAGCCTAACGGAAGCAACAGCGAGGGACAACCCACCCATACAGCCAGCCGGGGGGATGGCACTACTGGCAAAGACCGTTTGGCAAAAACACTGTAGGTGCGAAGCATAGTAGGCAAGCACCAGAGGAGCATAGCATAGGGGCTAAAGGGAGCCCGGACGGTGGAAGAGCCAGCTGAGGCCGGTCCATTTGACGGAAATGGAGGGCTTTTCCCCTATTAGAGAAGGCCTTATGGAGTAAGGGGAAGTGCATGAATTCTTGAAAAAAGAAGTTCGATTTGATTTTTAAATTAGTAAAATTAAATTAATATTTATATTATTAAAATGAACTTTGTGATCAGAGGGAGAATTATTTTTTTAATCAACTTATTATTATTCCTCAACTTATTGCCAATCAAGGGGGAAAAAAAGAAAAGAAATTGAACCCAAATAAAATATCCTTAAATTATTAAACACAATAATGGATGTGAAGATGGGAACATTCAAAGGGATTCCACATTTAGAACTGTCAATTGGGCTAGACCCGGTCCCAACCCCAATGGACCAGACCATTTGAAGGGTTGGGCCTTTTTCCCGAAGGATCACCAAAACTCCAACCCAATCCTAATCCCATAGGATCGAGGGTCGAGACAGGCTTGCGCTTTTTTTTTTTTTGAGTACAATTCAATCAATCAGTATTTAGTACCACAAAAATGGAAACAGAATAAATTTACTGGGTTTTGGTGCCTTATGGCCCTCAAGACTTGACACTCGGCTAAAACGCTTTTGGAAGCCCCTTTCTACTAAAGTTTGATCACTTTAACAGCAACTTTAGTTCCATCTGAACCAAGAGTTTCCCTGTAAACACTGCCAAAATTACCTGCACATGTGGAAATTGTAGCAAGAATCAATTTATTGACACCTAAATGCTGTATATGAACATTGTAAGGCAAATTAGTAATGTACTGCTTGTCTTATTACCTTTAGTGGGAAGAAGGCAAAAGTTACCATGGCATTTGAACCAAAATTCGTGAAGGCAAAAAGACTGATCAATTTTCTCTTGTTCAAAGTGGGAATATCTCATACACCATTAACCAACTTATTGAGCCAAATGATACATGATGTACACACATAAAGGGTAGCTTCAGTTCGGTGACTAGGAAATATTACAATGACAAGAAGAATGATTATTTCCTCTATTTAATTGAATTTTTAAATGCTTTTTAAAAAAATCATCTATTAGACAAAGGTAAATTTTATGGATGATGAGAAACTAACTACATATGTAAATAAAAATGCTTTCCCTTTCAGGCACCATATGATACCTGATAGCTACTGACATAGAGAAGTAAAGCAGCTACAACAACCAAAGGAAACTCTCCAAGAAATTTGAAATAAGTTGAAAGTAGCAACAAAGACAAAGCTGTGTGGCGTAGAAAAATGTTAAAAGAAATAAATTTTGTATGTATATATTAACTTAAAATGCACACCACAAAAATTTTAACAATAGACAAAACTTTTAGGTTGAGTAAAGCTTACAATGGCCCCCTGAATCAAGAATGGTCATCTTCCAAGATCATCAACTTTAAGGATAACAATTCCTGTCATCAACAATTGCAGAAGAAACTCAATCCTTTCCATTATCAAAAAAGCCGAGTATTATGTTCTCAGTAAGAAGATAGAGAAATTCTTGTTGTGATTCTCTTGTTGTGTTATACCTTAAACATGCCAATAATTACTAAAACTTTTGTAGCATTAGTAGCAGCAGCGAATCCAATAGTCTTGAGGTCAATTATCACATTAATGGTCAAGTCATTAGATCAGCAAATGAACAAAAATTTTGTTTCAAAATACAGATTACTAGAAGAATTGGACCGACATAATATAAGACACTTGGCTGTCCAGTTGTCTGTCAAATTTGTCAATGAGTTTAGAATCATAGTATTTGCTCCATAAATCCCAACCATTCTCCTCTTAGAACATTGATAAATAGAAAAAGGATAAGATGAACAAACATTGAAAAATGAAGTCGTTAAAAAGTAGATGTTAATCACTCGCTGAAACAGGACCAAACTTCCACCAATTAAAAATGCTTTTTGACTTGGACCTTGAAACACCTCAAGGAAACTCCCGTCAAATTCCTCATCAGCATAAGCGGTTTTCAGTGAGAGAAGGGTATCTTGTATCTGCTTTTCAAATGCTTTCTCAATGGAAACAAATTTATAGAAATAGAGATTGAGAACTTCCTTATTCCAACCAAATTTATCGCATAAACATAAACCAAACTTTTGCACACCCAAATACTTTGGCCTTTTTCCTCTGTAGTAGAGCACAAAAGGAAAATTAAGGAAAATAGGGGAGATGAATTCAAAGCCAATCATAAGTTGTATAGCCAAATGGTACGGATATGGTCCTTTTTCCCTACTTAAGGAAAGAGCAAAATGCAAAGGCATAAAAGGACTGAAATATGATGAGATAAATGATGAACAATGTTGGAGAGAAATGCACTTGAAGTGAAATATGGCACCAATAATTGCCATTTCATTGAGGATAAGAGAAACGCTAGCAAGGTTCATTTTGAGGATTTGAGAGTGCGACAATCGGCAGAGTTGGAAATGGTGGGGGTGAGCACGGCATCGGTGGCGAGCGGCGATCTTGGAATCCCAACTGTTTGAGATTGAGATTTGAATCTATTTCTTTGAGAGTTTGTTCGAGCTGTAGATGGGTGTCTGTGTGCCCGAATGGTGAGTGGTGACCCTAATTTTTTGTTTGATATTTTAATTTTTAATTTTTTTTAAAAATACCCATGGCCTCAAGGCCCGACCCCCCGTAGCCCTTCTTGACTTGCGATCTTTAATCGCCGACTAAAAAGCATTTGATATTATTGGTATTGAATTTTTTAAGTCTAATTCTTCGAAATTTTGGGATAGAATCGAATTGGTCCCAAGACTTCGACCCCAATTGAGAGCTATCACATCGTGAGCTAAAGGTATTATTATCAATTTATTATCATTCGCATCGCATCGGTTCAAAGGCTTTGACTCATTAGTCTGTTTTCTCATTGGCCATTACTAAACTTTGACAAAATCAATCAAAATCCAGTCCACCATTAAATATCTCACAGGGTCGATTTAGTCATTCAACGCATCTCCAAACTAACTCCCCACTCGCTCCCACCCAGAAACAGACCAACGCATCAAATGAATAAAACTCTCCCGGGTCGTCTCTGACAGCCGAAACCCAACTCACTCACTCCTCTCTCTCCGACAACCATTTCCCTCCGCCGTCCTCCGGCCAGGACTCTATCTGTCTTCTCTCCCGGAGGATTCATTCGTTCTGCACGAAGTTTAAACTCGCATTCGACGAGACGTCATCTCTTTTTGTGGTTGGTGTGTTCTTTGAACCCTAATTTGTTTTGTTGTTGATCGTAGTGTTAGGGTTTTTGAGAGATGATGGGGGATTCAGCGGAGAGGTTGGGATCAGAAGCAGCGACTCCTATCATGAAGGAGGAACTGTGCATGGAGATCGATCCACCTTTTAGAGAAAACCTTGCTACTGCTGAGGATTGGCGGAAGGCACTCAATAAAGTTGTTCCGGCTGTTGTTGTGCTTCGTACCAATGCCTGTAGAGCGTTTGATACCGAGGCTGCTGGTGCCAGCTATGCCACAGGCTTTGTTGTTGATAAACGCCAAGGAATTATACTCACCAATCGGCATGTTGTTAAACCTGGTACTGTACTTTATGAGTACATGAATAAAATTTTTAGCTTTTAGGATTGTTACCTTCTGGCTTTTTTATTTTTTAAACAAAAAGGGAAAAATAGTATAACCGTTTTTCCTGTGTAGGCCCTGTAGTTGCAGAAGCAATGTTTGTCAACCGCGAAGAAGTACCTGTATATCCAATTTACAGGGACCCGGTGAGTTTTTCTCTGCCTTCTTGTTCAACTGGAATCTGCGTTGCACTCAATTACTAAAGGTGCTTGTCCGGCATCAGGACGCAGCTTTAGTTTATTCTATTATTATTAATATCATAATTTTTTTTTGTTTTTTTTTTACACAACAAAAGGTCACATACGCAATTTAATTAAATTCTGTTGCTTATTTTTCACCCTTTGGAGGTTGTTCGGAAGTTAGTTTTTGTGCCACATTTGTGTCACTCAAATGTATGTTTTAGCTTTATTGATATTCAGATATATGCATTTGATATTGAACATCTGAATCCAGTTTAAAACCTATCCAGTTTACTTGAAACTGTTTTTCAATATATCCTTTTGAGTCATGTTATTAATGATTCTTTACTTTCTAGGTTCATGATTTTGGATTCTTTCGGTATGACCCTGGTTCAGTTCAGTTTCTGAGCTATGAGGAGATCCCTCTTGCTCCTGACGCCGCTTGTGTTGGACTAGAAATAAGGGTTGTTGGTAATGATAGTGGAGAAAAGGTTTGTAGATCACCTTTGAAGTCTGTTATAGCTCTTTTTATTACATTATTTGATTTCCTAGATTGACCAGTACTTCTTCATGTCCTGCTAGCTGTCTACATTTTTAAGCAATCGTTACTCCTTGAGTCTCTTTTCTAAGTATCTGAATTTGGTGATGTGCTTTTGAAATTTATCACTGAATCATGTGATCCGATTTTGTGACTCTTATGGATTGTAGGTTTCTATTTTGGCTGGCACACTGGCTCGTTTGGATAGAGATGCTCCACACTATAAAAAGTATGTCTTCCTTGCATTCCTTTGTTTCTTTCTAAACATCTACTTTGATATTGAAAAATATTTATTGTTATAGTATGTCTTCCAATACTTTAGATGAGACCCTCAAATTAAAAAAGAATTTCTCCCTTTGATGAACGGTGAATATCCGAAGGTCCAATCCAATTTCCACAATTGTTAGATAATCGGATATTGAGATATGCTGTTTGGATCATTTATAGCTATTGACTATACTTATACCATTGACAATTGTTTGTTATTGATGAGACATGTAAATGTTCTTGCAGGGACGGGTACAATGACTTCAATACATTTTACATGCAAGTAAGCATATTGCCATTGATTGCTTTTTGGAGACACAGATCATGAAGATTAGTGTGAAAGGGAGGAATGTGCCCTCCTTATGTGGAAAATTTGATTTCTGAATGCTATTTCTTTTTCACATATAAGCATGGAGGATCAACATGGGAGGTCAATTTTGTCTCATAGTACTAAGATGGGATGAGATATGGAACATTCCCTCATGATCTTACAGAAGAATGAATACTGATTATTACCTTATATGTTTCCAAGCCGTTTCTTATTTTTTAGGCTGTAATAACAAACATGATGATTATAATACATTCTGTTCTCCTTTTGATATTTTCATCTAGGATACCAACTTGTACAAAGTGAAAGCTTGTAATACTAATTTCATCCTTTTTTGTTCTTTTCAATTATTAGTTTCCAGTATTTTTTATCAGTTTGGATTTTGAGGAAAAGGTTTTTTTATTTTTAAGTTTTAATTTTTTAATTTTTAATATTTTTTATTGATCACCTACATGAAGTTCCTCCATGTAATATATTCTTTCTACTTGATCCTACTTGAATGCATTTAATTTTGCTCTGAACCCTAGGAGAGCATGTGTTCAATAATATTTTACTACCTTTTCATTAATGATTTTTGAGACTTGTGGAATAATGGGCTTGTGTCCCTTCCTTTCTCTTTTACATGTTTGTTTTAATAAAGTGGACATTTATTTTGGACATTTAAACATGGAAAGAAATGTTTATTATATATGTTTTTATTTAATGTTTGATATTATTCTTCTTTTTCTCCTTGTTACTAAAGGCTGCTTCTGGGACCAAAGGCGGTTCAAGTGGTTCCCCAGTGATTGATTGGCAAGGTCGGGCAGTTGCTTTGAATGCTGGAAGCAAGTCATCAAGTGCTTCAGCATTTTTCTTGCCTTTAGAACGGGTACATACATTTGAAACTCTGATGCATGAATTAATCTCTTCTTCTTGAGCTCTTATATTTTAGCTTCATTCTAGTTTTGTCATTGAGTATAATGCTAGTATTCTAGATTTTTACATTGTTCTTCTCTAAGATGTTGATTCATGCGCATGTCCTTTTTGTTAATAAATTTTTATGTTTTGCCTCTTTCAGACTGATATTAGTATTTAAATCCAATTGCTCAATGAAGTTATTCTTGAACCACAGGTTGTAAGGGCATTAAAATTCTTACAAAAAGGAAGAGATTCTTTTGCAAAAAAATGGGAGGCAGTTTCGATTACTCGTGGTACGCTCCAGGTTTGTTAGATCTTTCTTCCATTTTTTGCACTTTCTTTCCAGGTGATCATAGATTTTCCTGCATGTCATTTTTCTAACTTTCAGGATCTGTTATTGTTCTTTTCTGTGAATGATATATTTGGGATATTTATTGTTTTCTGTGTAGGTTACATTTCTTCACAAGGGATTTGATGAGACTCGTAGACTTGGTCTTCAGACAGAAACGGAGCAGGTATAAGGATTACATACCAAATCTTTTTTTGTAGGAAATGTAATTTTGTCTTGGTGAATCATTGCCTAATCAACCTTTTAATCTGATTAGTTGGTGCGCCAAGCATCTCCTCCAGGAGAAACTGGAATGCTAGTTGTAGATTCTGTGGTGAGATTATTTGCTACTGCTTTGCATTACTTAATTTCTTACACACTCCATCTTCATAACAAAAGTAACTTTATCTTTCATCTATTTAGGTGCCAGGTGGTCCAGCTCATAATTCTTTGGAGCCGGGTGATGTGCTAGTTCGAATAAATGGGGAGGTTAGTGTACCGTGTGTTCATCTTCTGGATCTTTACCAAATTAAATATGTGGGTTTTGGTCCCATGTTTTATAACTATTAACTATTTTGTTCTTAGATCAGTCAGATTCAGTAGCAAATTAGTGTCACGACTCTTGTATATGGTGCAGGTGATTACTCAGTTCCTGAAGATGGAGACTCTATTTGATGACTGCGTTAACCAGAATGTTGAACTTCAAATTGAAAGGGGCGGAAAATCATTAACTTTAAATTTAGTGGTGAGTTTTTAAGAAGAAAATTTACTATCTGCAGCTGAATGTATTTATTTACCTCTTGTTCTATGAACAAATGATGATATATGATGTACATGGCATGAGAAATAATTGTTGGTTCTTGTAGGTTGTATGATATCCATTCTTACTGGTTCATGTCTTAAGGCTCATGTATTTGCTTGATATTGTTTCAGGTTCAAGATTTACACTCAATAACCCCTGGTTGCTTCTTGGAAGTTAGTGGTGCAGTGATTCACCCTCTTTCCTATCAGCAGGTTGTCTATTCTTTTACGGATCTTGCAGGCCTTCAGTAATCAGGCCTCCAGAAGTCCACAGCGGTTGCATTTTAATTTTAATATATATTTTTAAAATTATTAATTTACACATAAAATCGTATTGAGTTCTTGTCATAGAATTGGTACTGTGTAAAACTCAATTATGGACTAAATGCCATGGATGCTAGTTGCAATGCTTGCTCAATTTGGTCTTAGGTACAGAGCGGCAATCTTATGACATGCATCTGGTCATTAGCTGCTCGTTTTTGAACCAGAAAAATATTATTTTCTGGATATCACATTCTTCTATATTCTAACTTTGTTAAACATGAAATGGTTTTTGTTCAATGTCTCATTTCCTAGCTTACAATTTTTGTAATAATCTCATCTTGTGGGCCCCAAGGAAGGTTTTGCACTGAAGTTGAAATCATTCCCTAAATGAAGAGAAAGGAAAAGGAAAAGCTGAAAATTGTTAAAATGTTTCCTGAACTAGTCTTTTGGTGCTAGTCTGGCTAGTATTCTACATTTCTATTGAAGGAATAACCTTTTCATGCACTTTCTGAAAATCATCAAGCCAAAATAAGAAACTCTTTTCCTTAGCCCGAGTCTTTTCTTTTTGAGCAGTGGTAAGGTTTTTCATTTTGGTGTCGTTTTTCTTTATCTCTTTGCATTACTTATTTGTTTATCTAAAGTGCATAAAGGTGCTAGAAATTAAACATATTCTTTTCACCTCCCTTTCATCTGATTCAATCTTTCATCTTTGCCAAATGTCAATGTGGCTGGTAATCCTTTTCTATTATAATATTCACTCTTAAAAATTTTCCATTGAAGAGTAGATCTTGTTTGCCCACGTGTCAGTGCTATTTATGTGCTTTGCTTGTTGTATTGTGCATTTCATGGATTATTAATGCAAAATGCTTCTCCATGCAGGCTAGAAACTTCCGTTTTCACTGTGGTCTTGTCTATGTTGCTGAACCAGGGTATCTATATTTGTCTTTTTATATATTTATTTAAATATTAATTTTTATGCCGTTTGTATCGTGTTGGCCAAGGAGTATTTAATATACCTTGTTATTTCTGGCATGCATGGTCATCACATTTACCAGTATTTCAATGAATAATTCTTCCCATTTCATTGCAGATATATGCTTTTTAGAGCTGGGGTTCCACGCCATGCTATCATCAAGAAGTTTGCTGGTGAAGATATTTCAAAGCTTGAGGACTTCATTTCTATTCTATCTAAGTTGTCTAGAGGAGCACGGGTACCCTTGGAGTACATAAGCTACTTGGATCGTCATCGCCGGAAGGTACTGGTGATTTTTTTTGTCCATTATGTTCAGTTCTGTGTCTCTTGTGCTTTTTCCGGAGTAGAATAATTGTTGGCTAATAAAGTGCTTTTTGGGAACATTAAATGTGGGGTCAAATGATGAAATTCTTTTGTCATCTATCATGTAACCAAAGTTATCAGACACATTTGCACGTTTTCTTTCTATGTGGCACATGCAACTTGCTGTACTCTTTTTCTTAAATAGACTTACTTTGCTTGCAGTCGGTCCTTGTTACAATTGATCGCCATGAGTGGTATGCTCCACCTCAAATATATACTCGTGATGACAGCTCAGGTCTATGGGCTGTGAAATCAGCCCTGCCAGCTGAATCACCATTTTTATCATCCGGCCTACCTCTTGTTGGGCAAGAGTTGACAAATCATAAATTATCTTCAAATACCCATGAAGTTAGTCAAATGGAAAAAATGCAGCAATGTGTTGGACCTGAGCCAATGGATGGCCTTACCAGCATGGAATCGAGTTTTGAACATGTTGCTGATGGACAAAATGCTCAGGAGGTGTCTGATGCTGGGACAAAGAAAAGGAGAGTGGAAGAGGAATCATTTGCCAATGGCAGTGTTAATGTGGATTATTCTTTACATGAACCAAGAGAAGAAAGATTAGAGGACTCTGGAAACGTTGAAAACACTGTTTCAAGAGATATTCAAGGTGCTGCACTAGTGTCTGCTAATGCTTCGGTTGCTGAACGTGTCATAGAGCCTACACTTGTAATGTTTGAGGTAACCTGTTGTCAAGGATATAAGATGATACCTTGTAGTTGTAGAATGTCACATTTTGCTTTGTCGTCTGTTAAATTTTTGAAATAATTTCTAATCTTGGTTCTGAGTTTTTTGTTTGATCTGTGATGGTTGAAGATCTTCTCCCTTTTGTTCTCTTCTGATCTCATTTTTATTTCATTTGGGATATTCATCTGATGGAGTTAATATGTGCATATATATTGAAACTTACTTTTTACCTATTACCAGAATAATGGGTAAAACCAAAGATGAAAATGATGAATTAGGAAAACTACATGGTACTTTACGAGAACTCTGTTAACATAATATCCAATTCCAATTAACCTCTCTATTTAATTTACTTGTTTGGGCCGCTATTTGGTTTTCAATTTTGTGTATGTTGCTGGTGATGGATCTGTGCACTTAAAAAGCATTTATTATTCAGTCGATTGGGTTTCTCAGTTTAGAACAGAAAGCCTCATTATTAATACTAGCAGCTTATCTTTTTCCCATCCTGCATGTTAACTTCCTTCTTTTTGTCATGGCTGCGTGTTATTGGGAGGTCCTGATGGACTGTTATATCTATAACCAATAGAGAATATCGGACAAATTCGTTTGGACTTTGCAACTCTCCTGTAATGAATATAGTATTTTGTTGGCTTCAATAGTTGTCCAACAATACTGCAAAGGCTACTTTTTTTTTGTTGTTGTTTTCTGTCTTCCTTTTGAACTCAATTAAAGTACAACTTGAACGAGTGGCTTGTTAAGGGGTGTATATTTCTTGGCTTATTGCAACTTATTTAGTGTAAAATGCAAAGAACTTACATGACGACCTATAGTTCTTTAAGGCTTGACTTGAGTTTATTTTTTTCCTTTTGGTTAATTCATTTACACATCTTTTGTTCTCTATGTTTCTTATCGTGCTCTTATAATCATTATGAGGATATGCCAGAGAATGGTTCTGTTAATAAAGAATTGGCTTAGGACTTATATAGGTATTACGCATCTCTTGCAATTGATGTTGATTAAGTTCACCATTTTGGGGTCTAATATTGCAGGTTCATGTGCCATCATCATGTATGATAGATGGAGTACACTCGCAACATTTCTTTGGAACTGGTGTTATCATTTACCATTCTGAAACAATGGGGCTAGTTGCAGTTGACAAAAACACAGTTGCAGTATCTGTTTCTGATTTAATGCTGTCTTTTGCTGCTTTTCCAATGGAAATTCCTGGGGAGGTAAAATTTTTAATTTGGTGGAATATTGTAGGATAGTTATTGCTGTTATTTGTTATTGAGCTATGTAACATTCTCTGCAGGTGGTTTTTCTCCATCCTGTCCATAATTTTGCTCTTGTTGCATATGACCCAACTGCCCTGGGAACTGTTGGCTCCTCTGTGGTCCGTGCTGCTGAACTTCTTCCTGGTAAACCTGTTAGCGTTGATTCGCTTATTTTGTGACTTCTTCTGTCCACTGCCCCAGATTACAGTAATTGCATATGCAATTCCCTCCTAGCTTCAAATTTTAGCTCTTTCATTTGTATGCCTATGTTTTATTGTTTCCCTGAAGAAAGTGAATATGTGATCAATATTTCTGTTTTATGTGTCATAGAACCTGCACTTCGCCGTGGAGATTCAGTCTGTCTTGTGGGTTTGAGTCGGAGTCTTCAGGCAACTTCTAGGAAATCCGTTGTCACCAACCCTTGCGCTGCTCTGAATATTGGTTCTGCTGATTGTCCACGTTACCGAGCAACCAATATGGAAGTCATTGAACTGGATACTGGTCGTTGTCTTTGTTGTTTTCAGCAATTAAATATTGTGTTATGTGGATTTAATGCAGCATGATAGATCCTCTATTCTTTTAGTTCATGTTCTCTGATGTATTATCTCATATCTGTAGTTTGCTAAGATATAATCTAATATATGTTGGTTTTCAATGTCTATTTCAATGTTTCAGATTTTGGAAGTACGTTTTCCGGTGTGCTGACTGATGAGCATGGTAGAGTTCGGGCAATTTGGGGAAGCTTTTCGACACAGGTTTTACACTTAATCTGGCTTTTTTGAGTATTTGTTGAAAAAATTCTGATGTTTTTTTATACCATTTCCAGCTGAAATATGGTTGTAGTTCATCAGAAGATCATCAATTTGTTCGAGGCATTCCAATTTTTACAATCAGCCATGTCCTTGATAAAATCCTCTCTGGTTCTGATGGTCCTCACCTTCTGATAAATGGCATCAAGCAACCCATGCCACTTGTAAGAATATTGGAAGTTGAGCTTTACCCTACGTTGCTTTCCAAAGCTCGGAGCTTTGGACTTTGTGATACCTGGATACAGGTAAGCTGTCTTGAGAGGTCTATATCTCTTTCTGTTGACTGTTTGAAGTAGGTTTTTATTGTAAGCATGAAATGTAGATCGGTGTCCTTGATTGCTTAGTTTAAGAATGAATCAACATACCAATATTGCCAGTTACAGTTTTTTCCTCTTCAGCTGTGAAGTTCTTATGACTGATTTGAATCTCTGATGAGGTGGTCATTTCCTTGCACATGAAGTGGAAAAACTTCATGCCACTTGCCTTACCTTCGAATTGAACTATTATGATTAGTTAGGAATCGCTACACTGTAGATTTTGTTCAAACATTTTTGTTCAACAGTGTTTCGTTGAACCTTTTATATATGCTAATGCAGGCCCTCGTGAAAAAGGATCCTGTTAGGCGTCAGGTCTTGAGGGTTAAAGGATGCTTAGCAGGTTCAAAAGCTGAAAGTTTATTAGAACAAGGTGACATGGTATTGGCAATTAACAAAGTTCCAGTTACTTGCTTTCATGACATTGAAGATGCTTGTCAAGCACTAGACAAGTGTAAGGATAACGAGGGCAAACTTAACATGACCATTTTCCGTCAGGTGAGTGAATGGAACTATTTAAGCTCCAATTCTTTTTTGTGTTATTGGATTTGGTTTGGTATTAGCTGATTAATTATGGCCCAGTATGGAACCATCTTCTCCTGATTTAAACAAGTTATGGCTATAGGATTGAATTATCATGTAATTGCAATGTCTTGGCAGGGTCATGAGGTCGAACTTTTGGTGGGAACAGATGTAAGAGATGGGAATGGAACCACACGGGTGATAAATTGGTGTGGTTGTATTGTACAGGATCCCCATCCAGCGGTACGTGCTCTTGGATTTCTTCCTGAAGAAGGCCATGGGGTGTATGTGGCAAGGTGAATATTCTGAAACTTTAGTCTGAAATGGTGATACTCTAATTTGGTAAATGCCTAGAACACAGGATGGTCCCTTCCATGGAGTTTAGCATAGAGGTAGCTACTGTGCAACTCAAAAGGAATTACAAAAGGACTAAAGGGATTTCTGTTCTTGTAAAATGAATTATCGCATTGTACTTCTTGCTGTGGAGGGCAACCATCTTTTCTTTGCCATGTCATGTAATAAGCTTGTTTACAATTGACATTCTTTTCAGGTGGTGTCATGGGAGTCCTGTTCACCGATATGGTCTATATGCTCTTCAATGGATCGTGGAAGTTAATGGGAAACAAACTCCTAACTTGGATGCTTTTGTTGATGTGACAAAGGTACTTTTCCTTTTAAGTGAATCTAGGTTTAAATAAGATGTTGAATGCTTAGAGTGAACTAAACCACAGCTGATATCTAGTCTAGGTTTGATCACTTGTAGCTGTTTATGTATGTATGGTGTCATGGTATGTGGAATATGTCCTAATGAAAAAAAGGGGTTTTGTGACCTTCCTAGAAGCTTAAACATCCTGCAGATTCTAATGTTGCGAAACACTTAACAGGAATTGGAAGATGGGCAGTTTGTTCGTGTAAGAACAGTTCACTTAAATGGGAAGCCTCGAGTACTTACACTTAAGCAGGATCTACATTATTGGCCAACATGGGAACTGAAATTTGATCCAGAAACTGCTATATGGCGCAGAAAGATCATCAAATCACTGGACTCCAGCATTGTGTGAGTATACCTTCAAGGACTGTTGATGTGGATATTAGATTGTTACAAACAAAAAATTGTTGAATACCGGGCAGCTTAGTTATTGGCAATTTTAGCTGCGGCTGGTGAGAAATTCAAATAGGACCATACCAATGAAGTTATTGCTATTATGCTTGTACATTAGTAAATCCCATCCCATAAGAAGAATAGCGAGGATTTTATACATGTAGTGACAAATTAGATATTAAGAATAAAAAGGAAATTTGTGGTCTTTTTCTGCCGTAGCTTCTACTCTATTAGAAGATTTTGCTCTAATTTTTCTGTTGCAAGCTTGTTAATAAAGGGCTGTCCTTTATCTCTCTCATTTGTGCCCCGATAAATAAATCTTCTCAGGGATCGTATGGTTTTTGTGCCCATGGTTTTTTTGAAAGCTAGGAAAGAAGCTCAAGGAAAATTGCATATCCTAGCTCTTTTACAGTTATGGCTTCAAGGGCCTTGTTTGTAACTTATTCCAAGTAATGAACACAGGGTAGATCCCATAATACCTTCTTTTGCCAAAAAACCACAAAAAAAAAAAAAAAAAAATTGGAGAGAATTAAGAAAATTATAGTCTTGATTAGTTAAAATATTTACTCCTTTCAGACAAATTAAGCTATTGTTATCTAAGTCAAAATATACAAATTATTACTTTTTGCTAATGCGATCTCAAATCGCAATTGTCATGTCTTTGGGCCCTTGGTAAAAGGTAAAATACAAAAAAGGTATACTTCTAAAATTTCTAATAATGTGAAGAAAAGTAGTATAATGGTGAATTTCCTCTGGCCTCTGGTCATGTGGAGAGTGAAAATCGAAATCCATATGCTCTTGACAGAAATTGAACTTGTACTTTACGTATAGAGCTGAGATGATACTAAATCAACTCTAACATCAATTCTAACTAACCTTACCACTGAGCTATGTCCTTAAAAAAAAAAAAATAGTATAATGTGCTTTGCGGTGCAGTTTGACTCGGACAACTCTCAGAAACTTAAAGGTGTTGTGTTCAACTTCAACAAAGCCATTACTAGGTTGGTTGTGCTCAGATTAAGAAAATATGCTGCTTAATTAGTAAAGTATAGCTTCAACGTAGACCGTGTTCATTAAATAGGATGGGGAATTACATTTTCTACTTCCGGCTTTAGTCTTAAATTAATTCAAAGATTATAATTAATTAAGTTCTTAAATAGAAACAGAAATATTTAAATGTGGATATTTAAAATATTAAATACCGTAAAGCTTATATAAATCTTAAAGCAAATGTACCAGCGTTTTTTTTTTTTTTTTGGTACAACCTAAAGATTTACAGGAATGTAAACTGCTGGTGTGATGTAGAAGCAAGTTTATTATAGATAATAATAATAAGCAGAGAATAGGGAACTTGCACCAGTGGCAATTTGCCATCAATGGTTTTAATAAGAGAGTTAGCAATAGGAAAACAAAAAGAGCCTCCGGTGGCTGCCATATCGAAAACTTGATCATCATCAATCTAACACCATAAATAATCACTTCTTTCAAGACTTGATAATAAACAAAACCCACATTCGATCTTTCAATCAATTAGTACTACTAGAGAAAGAGAGAGGAAATTAGAAATACTGCTGGGATTACGGCTGTAATCCGTGTCATTGGTGGATTAGAAGCGGATGTTGAAGGGAAGTCCGGCGGCGGAGGATTCTTGTAGTAGAATGGAAAGTAGGGTAAAATAGGATTAGGAGGAGGAGGAGCATAGAAATCATTCACATAGTCCGGTGGTGGTGGAGGGAAGAATGGGAAGTACGGAGGAGAATTATAGTAATTGTCCGGAGGGGGGATGTTATCGTCAGGGGAAGTAGGTGGCGGTGGTGGGCAGTCTGTAGTGACTGTAGGCGGCGGTGGAGAAAGACAAGAGTTGGGGCAGACATAAGGTGGCGGAGGAGAAGCATACAGAGCTTGGCCAGCAAGAATGTGATTATTATTATTGGGACCGAATAACAACATTGAACTCAAAGCTTGTACTACTATGAAGAAGATTAATGGGAAAAGAAAAGGGCTGCTGAAATTTCTTCTGGCCATGGATGGATGAAAATGAAATCTTGATGAGGAGATGGAAATGGAAGTGGTCATCAGAGTACATAAAGAAACAGATTACGTAAGAGACCAGTGATTGATTGAAGCATGTATTAGCTAGGAAGCTGCAAAGCAAGCAGCTGCTTTTTTTTTTTTTTGGTCACAATTGGTTAGTTGGTTGGAATAATTGAATTACTTATTGGAGGAGACTTTGAAAGCTGAGTGTCATCTCTATTGGAAATGGAATGAACAAGGTAGGGTGTAAATTGGTCCTGAGTTGTCTTATATTCAATTCTTTATTCTTTTCTCTGTCTCATTTATACAAATCTTAATATCGAAAATTTAGAAGATATAATTTATTTTCTAATATATAATAATAAGTGGGTTTTTTTCTTTCCCCCTTAAATGATTTTGATTCATAAAAATTGTGTCTTTCAATGTTTGAGAATTAAGTTAACCAAATTAAAAAAAGATGAAAAGTTTCAAAGAAGAGAAAAAAAGTGGAAGAAAGTCGAATAGAAATGGGTGGAAACCAAGTTAACCAAAGGCACATGTAGTCCAACTAACTTCATAACTTAAATAGATGCCTTGAAGCTTTACACACAGATTCTCTACTTTATTTTTTTCATCTTTTTTAGACCTCATTACTGAAGGGGTTTCCCTTTTCTAGAGAATAAGAATAAATGTCCATCACTTGCCTCCCTCCTGCATGCCTTTGTTTGCTTTCTTGCTTCAAATTTTTACATTTTCATTTAGCTCTTATGAACTCACCTCTCCAGTAATTGCTCATTTCCAGATATCATACTGGGTATGAAGTACTCATTTTAGGCAGTGAACATAAAATAAAATCATGCTTAAAATTTGATGAGAGCATATAGTCATTCAGTTGTTAATTTAATGGATCAAAGTTTAGAGCATATAATTCAATTTTTGCCTGCTGAAAACATACAGTTCAAAGAACATAGCAATCAGCCGTCCGAGTAAGTAAAAGCACCAGTAGTAGGTTTCTCATGATTGATGCAATTATTGGAACTGTCTGACCAACCAGTTGGTCAGAGCTTCATCAATGCTCAATCAAAGGTTAATTTTTTTCCTTTCCCATCTCTATTTATTTATAATATATAATCACCTATCCTCAGATTCTCTAAATATTAATCATCATTTTTGCACCAGCTTAAGGAATCAGCATGCAGTTCAAGATCTTTCTTGCATAACTTTTCCATTTTATCCTAGCTTCATATGCTGCATTACGAAACTTTATATATTAACTATTAGCTTGATTAATTATAAAGAATTCTTAACCTAATTACTGATGGTAACTAATCAACTCTGCATGCAGTGTGTATATAGAGTATACTAATGTTGTGTACGCTACACAGCGATATGATAATAATTAACTATTAATCAATCCACTGTATAAAGCACTCTATAGCATTTCTATAGAAATATGGATTAGGAATTTAAATTAATGCGGTAGGTATGATTTTTATTTTCTTTGTCCAAATATACCAGACAATGCTACGTAAATTTAGAAAAATCTAATTCGTACCTGAATAAAAAAAATAAAATCCCCCTTTTTTTTCTTTTGAAAGATGGGAAAAAGGGAAAGACTAGGAGCGGGGGTAGAAGAAAAGATTGACTTATTCAGCAAAAATTAAGTAATTGAAAACAGTAGATCACAAGAACAATATACGGTCAATGTAATTATTATGGAAATAAAATTAATCAAACCGATCATTCCCACATTTCATTACTAGGTAATATATATGAATATATCTAGCTAGAAAATACAACAAATTATATTGAAAAAGGAGGTAATGTAATGGAAGTAAAATTGCAAGTGGCAGGAGATGATACACATTAATATTTGTAACAGTAATACTTTTAAGATCACCAAGAAACCAGCATTTGAAGCAAACCAAATCCCAAAAAAAGGATCATCGGCGGCAGCCCTTGATGATGGATACAATTTCTTGTAGCTCTGGAGTAGCCCTGCAGATCAAATGGATCTGTTCTATAGACACTATCCGGTTGTTGACCTGTCACAAAAGAAAATCTCGGCGGAGGAGGGATTGAAGATTGCTCCGCCGGAAGCCCTGTGTAATACATGAACCTGGGAGGAGGAGGGGTGGTGGTGGTGGTTTGTACCGGAGGACAATAATTGGTGGTATTCGGAGGAGGAGGCGGTGGTGGAGGCGGTGGCGGAGGTTGCAGCTGTTGGCTGCATGGATTCACGCACGGGCATTCCCCACATTTTATACTCACGTCAGGCATATTCTGCACTTCCACTGCAGGGCCCAATGTTTGATCAGTTTCACCCTCATTAGCAGCAGCTGCAAAAATCAAGAAATGAAGAAGGAGAATTATAGTTAGCGTCAAACAAGATCTTGAATTCCATATTCCAAACATTGACATGCACATTTGTATGTTCCTTAATTAAGTTACTCCTCAAGAATCTTCAGAGATGGATGAAATTGGAGCTAAAATTAAAACCAAGGGCAGAGGTCTCTGTTCTTGCATGTGGGAATCAAAGATAAAGCTGGGTATTGGTTTATGGTTTCTTTCTTTCTTATTATTGGGATGGAGACTTGGTATTATATCAATTATGAGCCTCCTTCTATTGTTATATAATAATAAGGTAAGCATGAAAACGAATTGCATGTGGCTGTTGTAAATAGGTAGGGACTTCTTCTCTTCTACAGCCTAAGCTTTTTTGGAAGGACTATCACACATATATGTATATATTCATGCCTTTTCTTATCTTTAGCTAGAGGAAAAGAGAGAAAAAAAAGGGGGGGCTTCTTGGGAACTAAAGTTGATCTGAATATGATTAGATCAGATCATCAGAATAAGTTCCATCATCCATGTATTCTATAATAATGCTCAAAGAATCTTGGAATCATCATATCTCTCTCTGCAGAAATTACCTCAGCATAACAAGAATTTTTTGGTAAATTGTACTTTCTGCTTATCTTGAAACCATCTGACGCAATAGTATAAAATATATATACATGTATACATTTCAAAACGTGAGTTGTTAAAGATCATTAATATGATATAGTTAATGATCTTTAATGAGTATTTTTTATATAATATAGTTACATTTAGACTTAGATGGTGTATGTCGGGAGGAGAAGTATTAAAGAAATTATTATGGAAATGGGAGAAGTGTGTGCGTCATGATAAAGAAAAGTGTGAAGTTGTCAATATCTCCTCCTCTCCGGTTTGCAATAATTTGGTTAGCAAGAGTTATTAATAGATTGCACCTCAAGATATCTAAATAAACAAATAAATGCGTTGAGCTACTGCATGCATATTTGTTGTTTGTGTGTAAATTACCATAACATGAGGAAAACTAACTTTTGGACCCATTGATTTAATCAGCAGACGGGACGGTAGCAGGGATATATATATATACACACACGTAGCACACAAATTTGTTGAGTGAGTTTTCATAATCATACTATACTTATTAAGTGAGAAAGATCAGATCTACAGATCAAGACACGGATGATGATTCCTTAAAATAATTTAAGGCTCCAAGTCTAAGCGCTCTCGCTGCAATGGCCTTTTTTTCTTTTCTTTTTAAATCTCTTAAATGAACAGGAAGAAAAGGAATCTAATACGGAAGACAAAGATTTATAAAAGATGCCCTCACAAGAGAAGGGGACTTTTTTCATTTTTATATATACACTTTTGACTTAATGTAATCAAACAGAAGAAAGCATATATATATATATATATATATTTACGAAAATGTAATGATTTGCACCTACCTAAACTCCTTATATTGTGAATACATACGAGAATCTTTCCATATTAATAAGAGTTTTTTAAATTTTTTTTAACTAACAGTGTCTGGATTAATTTGCACTCACCTTAATTGTTCTGCACTCACGAAGGTTGGAGTATTTGGTAGATCACATTTCTGATTGTAAGTAATAAGTAATCTAAAGCTAAATTGGACTGACCAAAACTCCCTACTGAACTGATGCTGTACGCTGTATTATTTATTTATTTTACAGAGAGGAAAAAGGAAAAAGGGGAAAGTTGGCTTCAGGACTGTCTTACAACTAAATAAAAGGGGTTTGTCACCATTTTTAAGATGGAACGAGGAGACAACACATACACAACATTAACAGGTAACAAACACACACACACACACGGCTAGTAGTCCTAAGGTTCCCTTAACACATAAGTCTTCATCCCTTTATGTAAAAATTTCAAGGAAAGTAGAAGTACAATTGTGTCCTAGCCCAGGTGGGGGAAATGGTGGAAAGTAAACTCTCTTTCTCAATTTGAATCCCGTATCTGCAAGTTTTTAAAAAAAATTTTTTTTTTATTGTTAAATAAACTGGTAATTTACCTAAGAAGATTGGTCTTATTCTGGCCCCAAAAAAAAGGGGGCTTTTCAAGGCCCATTTTCTTCCAAAATAGCGGCTAGGTTTGTTACAAATAAATTATAAAAAGAATTCCGGAAAATCGAATATCCATATTTCATTCAGTGCCAGAACTAAAGACTATTTATTATTTGCATAAGCAGTAGAATAAAATGAATGAATTGTTGAAATAAAAATATATTTCTATTTTAAAAAGATTTATTATATATGAGATCCAATGGAAAAAAGATGGTAGAAAAAAGGACAGAAAGAAAACCCGGGACCGATAAAATTGCCTTGTTCTGACACTGAGCCACGAAAACCAACTGCAAACGCGTGTACAGTAAGAGCATTGGGAACCCAACACGTGGATGCTTTGTCCACAGACAACCGCCCATGAACCCGAATTATATAAACATAAAATTGTGGGAAGGTTACCCCGATGAATAAGTCGATGATTCGACTTGCAAGATTCTTACTGAGTATTGCGAGAATCCTTGGCTTCTATCTTCGTTATTTGTTCCTGATCCGTTCTCTAGTTTCCTTCATCGATCATTAGTTATTGCATTAAATTGACCTGATAATTAATATCAATATGGTTCTTGGAATTCCTGTCTGCGTTCAGTGTGGGAATGCCGACAACCCATGCAGGTGCAAAGTCGTCGGTCCAACGGTTGGGTTCTTGGCTTTTGCGGCCGCGGCCCTGGTGGAGTGGCCGGTTGGAGCTCTGGTTTATTGCTTTCGTCATGTGAAGGGTCGCCGTATTATGGCTCACCCTGCCACCGTGGTTTATCCGTCAGTCACAAATTCTATTCCCATTTGAGGAGGAGATCAGTACTACTTAATTTCCAATTTCCCCACAATATGCATGCCGAAGAAAATAAGAACGTCATGACCACGAACCCCTAATACTATATTACTTTACCATATGCGATGCTTGTAATATTTTCCCTTCAATAATTTAAACAAAGGTTATCTACTTTTGCTATAACGTTTCTTATTTAATTCATGCTTTTATTTCTTTCTCATCCCTTTTATTTGGTTTAGATGGGACGACTTGCCAGACAATATTTCATATGTTTGATTAAATATGTGGAAATGAGGAGGATTAAATAAAAACGTTCCCTTTTTTTTTCATTCCCTCAAAAAAAGAAAGAGAGAATGAATGTTAGTGGTAGATATGTCAGTGCAGGGAGCGGGATCGGTCGACTCGGCCGGGGTTCGCCGCCATCAAACTCTTCCTTGTATAAAAATTTACACTATTAATCAATAGATATGATGTTGCTTGAACGATGATATACAAACTTCTCTTCAGATATAAGTTAATTTTAATTAAATCATGGATGGATCTTCTTGAACAGAACATATTGATTAATGGTGATTATGGTACGTGTTAAAAGCATTTAATTCTATTAATAGTTTCTGTTATTTAATTAACTATATATATATCTTCCCTTGCAAGTGCCTCTACCCCGACCAACTAACCGATCTTCGTTGAGGGGACCAATATTTTTGCTTTGAACATTCTTCTCTCTGACTACTAATTAAAGGTGGAAAACTGGGCCGTGCGTGCTTGCAATTTGTAGATGGACAAGGAAAGGCCAGAATAGGATTGGATTTTACCAAGTCAATGAGTCTACTTCTCCCATATACTGGTACTCCAATTCAAAACCTGAAGCCCACGAGTCTTTGCGGTCACTACACGGCCACACCGATGCACTTCTCTCAAATTACAATTTCTAAAAAAAACTATATGAATGTCAATATTCAAATAACATGTATTTTAATATCACCATTACTATTTAGAAAAGAAAAATTTTTTTCAAAATAATAGTAAGCAATAGTCTCACCTCACCTTCCAAAGTCAGTTCCAAGTCCACCTCCGTATTAAAC
>JAOXNR010000001.1:20977861-21011472 GCA_028571225.1 Parsonsia alboflavescens | reverse complement strand
TTTATTTTTTTTACTTTGATTCATATCGATTTATTTTATTTTTTTGGGTCCTCCACCTTTTATTTTATTTTACATAATTGGTCCAAATGACCAGAAAACATGTTTTTGAAAGTTTTTTTACTTGGCAAACAAGGGTATTTTTGAGATTTTATTAGATGAATTATCATTTTTGGTCCTCCACTTTTTTTTTAATCTTTTTGATCCTTTACCTTTTTATTTTTTACGTTGTTGATCCTGAATGTTAATTGTTAAAAATAAAATTTTTTTTTCTTATGCTAATATTTGAGGTAAAAGACTCTAACAAACTCAATTATCAATAACTTTTGTTTTATTTTCACATCTAATAGTATATATTGTTTTCAGTAAAAATTCCTCTCAAATATTAAACATAATCTCAAAATAAATCATTTACAAATCAATTTTCAATATTCGTACTTCAAAAATAACTTATATATACTCATATTATACATATACACATAATTATAATGACGTATCTATAATTTTTATATATTTTTGTATACGTGAATTTTATATCCTAATTATTTTATTTAATTAAACTAAAAGTTTTAGTTATAATAATATGGAAAATTAGTAGAGGTGTTAAGGTTAGAAATAAAATAAAATACATTATGGATTAAAAAAAATTAAAATAACTGAAAAGTATTATAATACAAAAATAAAATAAAAGATTGAGGACTAAAGATATCAATCTTCCATACTAATTAGCACAATTGATTTTATATCGAAAATAAAAGATTACTTGTCAAACAAGGGTATTTTTGAGATTTTATAAGATGAATTATCATTTTTGGTCCTCCCCTTTTTTTTTTTAATCTTTTTTATCCTTTATCTTTTTATTTTTTAAGTTGTTGATCCTGAATGTTAATTGTTAAAAATAAATTTTTTTTTCTTATGCTAATATTTGAGGTAAAAGACTCTAACGAACTCAATTATCAATAACTTTTGTTTTATTTTCGCGTCTAATAGTATATATTGTTTTCAGTAAAAATTCCTCTCAAATATTAAACATAATCTCATAATAAATCATTCACATATCAATTTTCAATATTCGTACTTTAAAAATAACTTATATATACTCATATTATACATATACTCATATTATACATATACACATAATTATAATTACGTATCTATAATTTTAATATATTTTTGTATACATGAACTTTATATCCTAATTATTTTATTTAATTAAACTAAAAGTTTTAGTTATAATAATATGGAAAATTAGTAGAGGTGTTAAGGTTAGAAATAAAATAAAATACATTATGGATTAAAAAAAATTAAAATAACTGAAAAGTATTATAATACAAAAATAAAATAAAAGATTGAGGACTAAAGATATCAATCTTCCATACTATTATAATTGAAAATTTTAGTTTAATTAAATAAAATAATTAGGATATAAAGTTCATGTACACAAAAAATCTTTAAAAATTATGAATATGTCAAATATAATTTTGAATATATATATAAGTTGTTTTTGAAATATGAATATTGAAAATTGATATGTGAATAAATTATTATGAGATTATATTTAATATTTGAGAGGAATTTTTATTAAAAGCAATATATACTATTAGATGTAAAAACAAAACAAAATTTATTGATGGCTGAGTTAATTAAAATTTTTTATCTCAAATGTGAGTGCCAAGGTTTAAATCCTAGTGTAAGCAAAAAATTTTATTTTTAAGAATCTATATTCAGAACCAATAATGTAAAAAATAAAAAAGTAGAGGTTCAAAAAAGATTTAAAAAGAAGTGGAGGACCAAAAATAATAATTTATTTTATGAAATCAGTAAAATATCTTTGTTTGATCGATCAAAAAACTTTCAAAAACATGTTTTCTAGTCATTTGGACCAATTATGTCAAAGAAAAAAAGGTGCAGGATCAAAAAAATTAAATAAAAATATTTTGAATTAGACTTATAAAAAAGAAAAAGGTCAAGGGTCAAAAAGTACAAATCTTCCACATATATATATGAGATTTTCTATGCTGTAAGCCAATGTTCTGTGCGACCCGCGATACAGTATCGTTTTGCTCGACTTCTCAACCATCGTCGCCCATCCTTCTCTGCAACAACCTAAACCAAACCACCATCGCTGTCCTTCTCTACAACAATCCAGACCAAACCATCATCACCATCACTAGTAGGGCCATCACCCCCTCCCAACACCCATTACCACAACCCAATTTTTGCAGATTCCGCTCCTTTGCGTCGACGCAGCGGTGGTGCCCTGCGTCTCCATTCTCTGAGAATTTTTTTTAAAAAAAAAGAAATTGAAACAATATCATTTTCCCCTCTCACACACAGGCGCATAACATAGAAAATCTCTATTTATGAATATTATATTTATATAATACGTATGCGATTTGAAGTTCATCTCCAATCTACCAACAAGATTAGGCAGATTAGTCAGTAAGCAAAGTGAGAATTTTCTCGGGCCCGAAAAAGTAAATTGCCATGGATTGGACATATTGGTCCGCAAACACCTTTGTTCCTAAATCCCAATATAGTTTTACAGAATTGATCATGGGCCTCATGACAGCCCAAAAGGATATGGGTTGAGTAAAAAATTTTACGATAAGACTCAATGCAGCCCAGAAAAAGACAGCCCTAATGTAGCCTTAGAAAAAAATGATGGGGATCTCAACACGAAGAAAATTAACAAATCATCACGGATAATTGGCGCTTTTAATCAAAAAATATATTGGAATTGATAACTTTGATCATTTTTTTTTAATCTCCATATGTATTACGGTTGATAATTTTGGTCCCCATTTTTATTCTTTTAATTTTCTAGATTTCTAAATATAAAATTGATAATTTTGGTCTCCATTTTTTTTAAACAATTTTTATAGGTTCTCAAATATATTATGAGACTATAATTTTAATACTTTTTCTAATTTATTGAAGTTAGAGCTACCTGTCTAAATCTTGTCTTCAATTTGTTTCAGGGCAAATTGGGTATTTTACTCTCCCTTTTTTTTTAACTAAAAAATTAATTCTCCCAATCTCGTCGGATTTTCTAATTTCCTACAATTTTGAAATTGTGAACCTTAATTCCCCCAATAATTGTTATTGATTTCCATTGCAAAATTGGGAGAAATTAGGAAATCTAACGAAAGTGATGAATTAATCATTAATTAAACAAAAAAGGAAGTAAAATATTTAATTTATCAATAAAACAAATCAAAAACATGGCTCAAATAGATGGTTCTGACATTTTTTTGCTGATAAATAAGAAAAAGGTTCAAAATTGCGACAACATAATATATTTGGCAACCTATAAATTTTTTTCTTTTCTTTTTTTTTTTTTTAAAAGGAACTAAAGTTATTAACCGTAATATATTTAAACATCTAAATTTTTTTTAAAAAAAATTGAAGATCAAAATTATCAATCGTAATATATTTAAGGACTAAATACGTCAATTATCCAATCATGACTGATGTTTGGACTTCAAATACTTGCTGGTAAAAACTTCTGCTTCGTTTTTTGTCCAATTTTCCCCTAGGAAAGGGAATAGAAGTGGTTCACAAGTTTACTGGTATTCAATTGGAAGTCATGGTTGTTTGATCATTTCAATCCCCAAAATTCAACCTCAAATGGAGGAGAGATAATAATGGGCAATTGTAAATCAATAGAGTATCAAAGGTTTCTCGATTTGGCAAAGAACTACGAAGCTCAAGCTCAACATGTTAAAATTTGACAGAGAAAAGGAGAATCAAGAACACGTCATATATTCCTCCTCAGAGGAGTCATGATTCAGAACTCAACAGAAAAAAGAAAGAAATTACCCAATGCACTGAAATGATTCAAGTGGTTCGAACTCTGACTAACTATGGCACTAATATTGAGCTGCCCCAAGTCCTCCTCCCCCTGTACATTTGGTCAAATCATACCTTTCTAACCCAGTTGCTGCCTCCTTCTCTTTCACACAGTCACATACTCAGGTTTCTTGAATGCTGGAACTCTAGGCCTAAGGGTATAAATAGACCTTGATGGTACATTTATTTGGAGGATACCCCTTTCAAGCAAGTAATGATGAGTGTAGAAACAGGTAGCAACAGTTAAGGAATTCTTGCTTCTTTTATCAAGAAAATGGAAGATATACTCCTTAACAATAACCAGGAAATGTCTGAGGAGTTTCAGCTTGTAAAGATAGAGGTCAAGGCTTTTCCACAAATTTCACAAAGAACTTCTTTGCCGCAACTTTCTTTTTTATATGTTGTCTAATTTGCCTTGTATTAATGGTCTGCAGACTTGTGCTCTTAAAGTTCTGATCCACTGCCAGGGCTGCGCAAAGATGGTGAAGAAAGTTCTCAAGAAAATTGAAGGTATCAACTTCCAAATAAAAATGTCTTCCCTTCATTGCATATCAAACTGCTTCTTTTTTATTCTGTTGAGTTCTCAAATAGGTGTTTTCCAAGTGAGCATAGATGCTGAACAGCAAAAGGTCATGGTATGCGGAAGAGTGGATTCTGGAACACTGATCAGGAAATTGATCAAGTCAGGGAAGCACGCTGAGCTTTGGTCAACAGGCCATGGACAGAACGATTTGCAAGGAGTAACAGACTGGCTCATAGATAACAAGAATCAGGACATTCTCCAGAGTCTAAGCAATGGTCCCAAAGTCCCCAATGCCACTCTTATGCGTCCAGCACTACGAGGATTTGATAGTTGGAACCCTCCTGAGAGGTACCTGAACCATAGTGCAGGAATGGAGCCTTTCACCACTGGTAACAGCACAAATTTTTCATGGGATGGAGAAACAATATCTAATGTTCCCAGTAGAGAAGGTAACGTAAGTCCCCTCATAGGTTTTCAAGATTTTGTAGATAATGCAGGCAGCCATGGTGGAATTGAAGACAGAGGTTTTCCAAAAATCCAGAATTTTTGTGGTAGCCTCCCTGCTTTTGAACCTTATTATTCACCACTTACTATGATCAATAACATGCACCAATATCAGCACAGAGTTCCACCACTCTCTCCAATGATGATGAATACGGAAATCCCAGACTTGCGTACCATCCACTGCATGCCCCTGTGCAACAATACCTACCTGCACCAAAATGGAACTGTGAATCCTCTGTATAACATGGTTCCACCGGTTGCTTACTACTCCTGGCACTATTAGTTTTTGATTTTAGACTATTTATGGAATCAATAGCTTCAAGTATTAATCCCCTTCCTGGATTTAGACATGATATATGAACTACAAATACTGTCACAACTTTAGCAAGAATAGATTGGTATCTATGGACAATGATGATGTGATGCATAAATCAAGTAATTTTGCAAAGTATTAAGGAATTTTGCAAGAAAATTAGAAGATGAGTCTAACCATTAAACATGTTCTTAATAGCACTCTTTCCTGGATAGGAAATATATGTTTATAACTTGCCTTTCAGCTAGCAAATAAAGTTTATCCAATTTGTTACACCATTTTTATTGCTCTGCCCTATGGTATTAAGGATATCTGGAACCTTAAAACATCAGATACCCTTCCCATTGCATGCCACATCTATGAGACTAAACACATTAGGGATGGATTCATGAGAAATGATGAATCATGTCATCCACCAGATTTCAGAGGGCAAGATAAAGTGAATAATCCAACCTAAACTATCATGGGTATGCATTTCATTGAAAAACAACTCAAGATAATTATATGAATGGAGTCAGAAAACAGATATCTCTTCAAATGGAAAAGACTTAACACATAACTATCTCTTCTGTGCTTTTCTACGTCTAGACTGTGCTTTCTGCCATTTCTTTCTTGGGACAAACTTGCCCTTTGGTTTCAACTTCAGTTCAGGAGAGAACTTATAGTTTGGATCTCTCATTTTTGCTTGAATATCCTTAAAGAATTCCATGTTTAATTTCTTTGGCCCTCCCTGTCTAAGTTCCTCATACTCTGGACCTGAAATGATGTTCTCAAATGCCGCTACCAGTACGTCCAAATCACTCATCACCTCCCAGACATTGGTATATCTCCCATCTGGCCCTTTCTTTAATTTCTTCAATGCATTCTCAAGGGCAATTTTCCTCGCTTGTTTTCCAGGAGATAATTCTTCTGGTTCCTCTTCTTCTTTCAAAGCCTGAGAAAGTGTACGATATTTTGGTTTCTCCTCAAATTCAAACAACCTATCTATGTAAGTATCACTTTTCTCATTGGGATGTGGATCTGTTGGAAGATCATCGTCATCATCTCCTTCACTTCCAGTCCACAGAGTCTTCTCCTCATCGCTCCCAGACCACACACTCCATAATTCATCACTGTCATCGGCATCGATGGGATCGGACTGCTCCTTTAGACGCTGTTTCGCTTTTTTAATATCCTTCTTAAGACGCCTTCCATCATCTTGTTCATCACTTTCATCTTCACTTCCTGTCCAGAGACAATCCTCTTCATCATTCATCTGCTTTGCCCACTTCTCTCGAAATTCCTTTGCTCCTGGCACTTTACCTCCGAATAAATCATACTCTGCACCCCTTTTCCGAGCATAAGACCTTGATGCTGCCATTGGCAAGAAAGAGACAAAAGGGTGACAACTTTAGAACTATTACCCTAAAATAACAATTTTCACAAACACATTGTAGCCATCTAAAGAAACCGTCCAGCAATTCATGAAAATCAAATTGTGGGTTCAACAAAGGATCTATCAAACATGTAAAATAATTGATGGGTTCATCTAGATGTATGCATGAAAAAGCTAAACTATTCTCGTGGAATGAGTGCAAGTTGAGATGGATTAATGGGGTTTAAAAACTAACCTTGAAGTTGGAAGATTGACACGGAGCAGCAGCAGCCGCCAGAAAGTGGGGAACTGGAAGACACAATGTAAGCAGAAACAGAATTGAAGCGAGAAAGAGAGGGTGATGTTGGGAGATGACAGATGTTTCTGAAGAGGAAGGGAAGAACGCGGGAATGGAGATGTCTCGCCATTCCGTCAAGATCTCAAGCTGTTGCGTCATTTGCATTCTACCGCCCCATTTATATTTTGGTTCGGATTTTTTTTTCATCTGGTTTGAGGAAGAATAAAATAAAGTTTACCACTTGCTTAGATGTGTTTCTTTAATAATTTTTTATAAGTTTTGTGTCAATTTCATTTCAATTAATGGTAAGGTATTTTAACAATTCAACGAATTTAATGAAATTAACGAAGGATAATTTTCAATCCAAAAAAAATTCGTAACCTCCTCTCAATCATACATGAAATCACTTTGCTAATTAACATAAATTTATACTCCTCCATCCAATATTGAATGTCCACATTTCCATTTTGAATTATCAAAAAATATATGTTTCATTTTTTAAATTAATAAAAAAAATTTTAACAAATTGACTTTTTTAAGATTAAAATGAATTAGGTTAATTTATTTTCTTAAAATTTGTATACATCGAACAGAATATTCTAATTTATTCAATGAGATGAATAAAATATAGTAAATCTCAATCCCATAACATATGAAAAATAAATTTATGAGATAATTTCTTCATCGTGAACGAAATCACTTTAACTAAATTGATGATATGTTTCTTGTTATTTGTGCCTAACATAATTATACTTTTCACCTTCGCACCTTTGCCCAAAAACAGATGCTTTAAAGTATTAAATCCCTATATTTTAGAGGGGAAAAAAAAAACTATAATTTTTGTTTAATTTTCTATAATTGAATTGTTTAATTCCATTTCTTTGTTAAGTTGATACTCCAATTATAAAAATTTAATATGTATCCTTAAAAATTCAAGTATTTATGTTTTTAAAATTTAGTATATAAAATAATTAAAGTTACATATAAAATATTTATTAATATCATTTTTTAAAAAGGAAAATAAGTTTACTCCATTGATGGTTCCGATTCTGAATTTTGACTAACACTAGGGAAAACCTTGAAAACTTGCAAGAAATGAGTTGGAACTGAACATATAATTCTCGTTAGAGCTTCAATCCAAAATTCCTGAAGATTATACTTTACATCAGCAAACCCCTAAAGATTAACCGGAAAGAAAAACATCTGCACATTATAAGAAGTTGGCCATCAAAAGTTTCTAAAACTTGAACTAGCCTTTTCATTACTAATCAGAAAAAACAGTTGCTTGATCATTTACATCGCTGTCACTCCCTATGCAGACTGTAGTTGTTAGATTGATTCAAGAACGGAGTCCATGTCTATGGAACTGAGTTGGCAACTCATCACCAATTGGCTCATCCAATGTCACGACCACGGGAGCATACTGCAAAGTTGAATCTCTACTTCAGTAAGACAGAAAGAATTTGAAGTAAACTTCTTCTCTATTACTTAATAAATAAGATTATTGTTGTAATATTTGCACAAACCTCATCATCCTCTTCATTATTCTGCTGGAAATCCCATCCTATAGAATCCTCAAGGATCTCCTTTAGTTTTCTCGTCTTATGTGACAAAAAAAAAAGAAGTTAGGCTCAAGTACATAACAAGAAAGAACTTTAGATGTCATAATGAAGTTCCATGGGTATTCTGGCATTGGCAGTCGATGATCAGGAAATGCTTATGTAGACCTGGTGCTAGTGAATTCGTCACCTGGGTTTCGTAGACTACATTCTTTAAAAATAAAATAAAATTATATCTTATTCGAAGGTAGAGCATACAATGCACATATACCTGTAAACACGGATCATATAGCTAAACAAAAGACCGACAATGGCATAATACAGAGATGATTATAAAAAAAATTATCCTTTGAAAGTAGAATGCTACGCAGATTAATAGCAAGTTCTCGAACACATACCCAAGTCAACAGGTCTCCATCAACCATTGGAGCTTCTAGAACCAAAGAAAAGAAATCCTGGGACAAAAGTAAGAGTTAAGCCCAGACAATTACTTTAATCAAGTTCACATTTGCTCATTGTAGAAATATAGAGATTGGTAACTGTGCACATGCAAAATGGTGTAATTGATTAACAACATAGTAACTACTCCAGTTTGATGACTTATAACGCAGCCTGCTACAAAACATATGAGAGGATCACTGAGTCTTCCAGGAGGGACATAAAAATCGATAACTGAATCCTGAGGAATGCATATCCAGATGCAGAGAACTTCGTAAGGTTCAAAAGTTTTTACTGGATTATCATATCAGAATGGCCATTTAAAGATTTTTTTCCCCCTCCTCTTTGAAGAAAAGATAAATTGTTTTGAATAGCTAAAAGCATGAAAAACAAAGAATGCACTGGACACTAGACTGTGTAAAGATAAATAGAAACTAGAGAACCTAAATATCATTCTTGTGAAGTATTTATTATAGAGCTCAAGAAACACAAGAAACAAACATTCTAGTCGTAGATATAAATTGCTCAATATGTTCTGATTGGCAACAATGCATGATCAAGTGGCAGATGTGGCTACATGTGGATAAGTCAAACTTCCCCAACCCCCAGCTTTCCTTTTGTTGATCAAACTAATACAAGATCAGTGCACAGATAAATGTAAAAAATGCAAAGATGGGTCATGGGTGGCTATGGTACAAAAACACTATACTAAACGGCCAAGTTCCTTGTTCTATTGATTGAAATACATAAAAGGAGTAATACATAAAAGGACATTATACCTTACAAAGGAGATGCAGAAAGCTATCAGCAGATAGCCAAGATTCATCTAACAATGCTGATGCCCCTTTTTCTGCTAAGAAAGTACCCTTTTGGTCCTTCTGAAATCCATATTTTAACTGATAGTAAATGACTCTAGCAAACTGCAATATAAAGAAATGTGAAATGTCAGAGTGGATGAGAAGGAATAAATCACCAAAGAAGAACCACATATATTATGAGTTCATAGCGCAAGCAATATGGCTGAAAAAGGATAAAACAGGAAAGACAAAGTCTCTTTATTGACACAAAATGCTCGAAGAAGAATAAGCAAGGTGATAATATGTGCTGTTTCTCAGGTGTCTATGACAACAGAATATCCAAAGGAAGATAGGTGAATTCAAAGATACCTTTGTGAAAAGCCCACTCCTTGTGTGTAGAGGCTGCAGGAGACAAGTATTTTGATGAGCACTTGTTGCAAGATTGCTACAACAAATATACACACAAAAATCTAAAGAAATGACAACTTCACAAGAAATGATGATAGTTCTCCAACAAATATAGATATACTACATGAAAGAAGTTCTAGAGTAAAAAATAAAATGCTTAAGATTGAAATACACTTGTAAACCAATCTTCCCTATGACAATTAATAGAGTAGTTTGTAATGAAATAATTATTTCACTTTTAGTGTTCCTAAGCATGCAATAACAACTTTTTACCATGTCATAGTCAACAGCATTTTAGGCATGCTCTGTTGCAAGAGAACTGCATGTTATGTCATACTTACGGCTTCTGTACATCCAAAGAAGAGGCTAACCAAAAGCTTCCATTGCAAAAACGCTTCAAGTGACTGCCCCATCTGTATGTTTGGTTAATTAGAGACTAAATAGTTACCTCACTGTGAAATTTGCATAATGGTACTCTAACAAAATCAAAGGTGTACATACTTGGAACATAAACTACTTGAGTCATACCAGAAATGCAATAAAGGCAAACTGCAGCTCTGCTAAAAGTAAATCTTCTAAACCATCATATTCTTCCATCAATATCCTTTCGAGAAGCTGAGTCTAAGAAAAAGTAATGGACCATTCTCAAATAAGCAAAACTATCACAATGATTAAAACTCTCAACATATTCTACCAGCTCGACAAAGATAGACCTGCCTTGTCAACATTCAAATTGGTCAGTTCTTTCCCACTTAGTCCTTTATTCTTGATAAAGCGAGGAATTGATGTGTAGTAACAACCTTTCCTTTGAGACTCCTCCACAGGTCTAGCAAACTTACAGTTCTTTAATTCCTCAGCTAAAGCTTTCTCCGTGGCTGTCTGGGGAATGTTGCCAGTCATGTCAGTTTCACATGCAACTGTGATTTCCCCTCCAATGGGTTCTGTTGTTTTCAGAAAACGAGAAAGTAAAAGATAAATAAATGGAGCTCAATAAATGTATCCCTGAATTATATGATGCTCACCAATGCGTTGAATGGTATCCTTTGTGATGTAGTTACACAAGTACATCCAATCTCCATACCGATTTAATGTATAAGGCCCCAGTTGTCTGTCGAATTCCATTCTTTTCACTGCCTCTGCGTATCTCTCTTCCTGTATCGCAACACCATGTCAGATGCCACATAAGATCTAATATTATGCATAATGTAAGGGGTAAGGAAATTTTCCTCCAAAATCAATTGTTTGGATTTTCTGCCTTGAAAATTTGCATATATACATCAAGAAGGATATTATGTGTACTGTTAAGCAGCAGACCTCTTCCTCTGACAATTTGACAAAGCGTTCCTCTTCTTTATCCCACTTCCGCACAATCACCTGTATAACCAATTTGAACACTCACATGGTTAGTCTAACTTCATTAAACGACATAAAATAACAGGATGAGAAGGAAGGATGCATTTTTAGTCTTTTTTATGTCTACAGGAACAAGCCAAATCCAATATTTAGTGTGTTTATATAGAATTTTGATTTACCTTTACAAATAAACACTCATTTCAATAATTCTGTTAACCATCTTGTAACCGTCTGAGTCTGAACTATTTATTAGTAAATAAATCAGGAACTAAGACTGTATCATGGGACTAATTATTAGAAAATAAGTATTATCAATTTCAATGACAATAAACAAGTAACAGAAATTATGTTTGGCTCCAAACCTGAGATGGCTCAGCGTCAACAAAAAATCCAATTATTGGCGAGAATTCATTGCCTTCCCTGCAGATAGATACAAAATTTCTCAATTAACATGAATATCGATTAAATTAGCCAATTACAGTCCAGTGACAAGGCAAATCAACAACGCCGCAATGAAATGGAAATTTACCTATTGGATGAGCTATAGTAAACAAAATGAACACCAGGAGGAATCATTTTGATACCCATGAAGTTAGGTCCAGAAGAAAACATCTGCGAACAGAAATTATTCCATTTCTTCTCATCAGTATATCCAGAATTTTGACGAAAAAGAAAACAACTCCACTAGAAATAATGAATTGCATAGAGAGGTAAGGAAAGAAATAAATACGAGTACCAGAGTATCAACGCCAATAAGCGTGTATTGAGGAACATCGAGGAGGAGAAGAGTAGCGCCGCGCTTCACCAACTCCAACGCCGTTTGTTGATCCATCAACGTTAATGGAGAAAAATTCCGGTGGCTGTTGTTGATGATTCTAGGGTTTTTCTGATTAAACTCTAGCAATTTTGATGACTTTGCTGCCTACTAATGCTGTGACGGACAGTGGACTTCTTTACCGTTTACATTGGTCGAATCCAGAAGTCTCTGCAAGTCTTTGCGGCAGACTCCCGAGTCTACATTTTACTCCTCTCAAAATGGTAAAATTATACTATTGCTTTATCAAGGAGTTTTGTATACATTTATTGTTTTTTTTTTTTTAAATAAAAAAAATCTTACATTAATAATATTTCTTAATCTAATTTCAAATAAAATTAAATTAAGAAAATTTTTAAATATTTTATCTAGATAATTTTAATTTATGTAAGGTAACTTTATAAAACATACCTCTCTTTTATTTAATAGAAAAGGTAATTAATTTAGAAATGAGATATATTTAATCGAAAAGATAATTTTCCATCAAGAAAATACAATGTTACTAAGAAATATTTTATTTTATTTACAACTTTATTTAATCGAAAATACAATTTTACTAAGAAATATTTTATTTTATTTACGACTTTATTTTACACAAGATGCAAAACAAATGAAAGTAAAATTAGAATAATTACATGAAAAATAAATTAATACTAACAAATAACCCACAAACTCATTTGTTGATAATTCTAATTGAACGATTAGATGTAGAATAAGGTATAACTCCACTGAACTGATTTACAGCAAGAGCCATGATTTCCAAGTTAGGAAGTCCAGAACCCAGATCCAATGGTAAGTGACCTTCGAGAGAATTGTTATTTAGAAGTAAAACTTGTAGTTGTGACAAGCTAAATACTCCCATTGGTATTCGACCATGCAAGTTGTTACCAGTTAATTGGAGAACTTTTCTAGTCTGTGTAACTCGCCAAGCTCCGTTGGCAGCTCCTATGTGGAAATTAAATCACATCAGTGAAAATTGAAATTACTTTATGAGTCAATTTCACCGCATAACTCTGGTGGAGGTGATGTATTTATTTAGTCAAATTATTTAAAAAATTACCATGACAAATTAAAGACAATTAACCGTAACCTTGGTAAAAATGCAATAAATGGTTATCAAATCTTATAAAATTATTCATATTTCAAAGTAATATTTAACTTTAAAAAACTACTACTCTTTCCATCTAAAATTAAATATCTCATTTTGACTTACATAAATTTTTAAAAAAATTAAGTGACTTAGTTTATTTTAAACCAAATAATATCATTTTCTTAATAAAATTTTAATTAATTTTAAAAATAGAATATTCAATTTCAAACAACTTAAAATAAAGATGTAAATATTAAAATTCCGGACTTAGGGATTGCTATTTATTATGATATGGGGGAATAAAGTTGCCTCTTACCCGTCAAATTGTTGTTCTGGAGTGATAGAATCCTAAGAGCTGTTAAATTGCCCAACTCCCCCGGAATTCCACCTGCAAACATGAAAAATTGCATGTTCAATGACATGTTTTTTTCTTTTCTTTTTTTATTTTTTATGTTTATCCACTCATTCTCATGGGACAAGTGGTACTCAATAAGTAAGTGACTTATTAATGATCAAAATAGTAGTTTATGAGTTGGACTTTATTCGTTTCGCCCATATTAAAACAATCTGAAAAGTATCAAATTCAAATTTGGCTAACGAATTATTTTATCTCACTTTTATTATTGTATTCAGTAACGGTGGAATATTAGTATCATTAGTCATGAATGAAATGACTTTGTAACATGACAAAATTACTGGAGTCGAGAAATAACTGCTCCAGCATCTGCAAACTCCCTTCTTCCTTAGAGATGCATGCTGCATCAAAATTGTTCACGGACAAGCCCCAGTGTCTAAGTTTTGAACATTGTGATAGATTTCTTGGCATTTGACCACTGAAATGATCATTATCGAAGCCGAGGAAAATCATTCCCGCAGTAAGTCCGCAGATATCGTCGGGAAGATCTCTAGATAGGAAATTTGTCTTGAATCCGGCACTTTCCGGTATTGAGAAGTTGAAGATCTAATTTGGTAAGGAGTCCGAAAGTTTGTTTCCCTCAATAGTCAGACTCTTCAAACTGTGAAGATTTCCGATCTCTACTGTAACTGTTCCTTCCAGAGAATTGGCAGTGAGTGACAGCTTTTCTAGCTTCGATAAGTTAGCTAGAGAGGTTGGAATAAGACCTGAAAAACTATTGTTCCATAGAATCAATATTCGAAAATCAGGCAGCGAACCGACCCACGTCGGGATATGACCTTCGAGATCGTTATTCGTAGCTCTGAAGGCCTGTAAATGATGCAAATGGCCTAATTCTAGGGGATAAATTGCCATGGAAGTTGTTATTGGTGAGAGTGAAGGAAACGAGAAAGGATAGGTTTCCAATTTGGGGAGGAATGTTCGGGGAAATTACCCTGTGATGGCGAAGGCCACGGGTGACCGCGATCCATTCCCAAACAGAGGAAGAATTAGCTGAACAGTTACTCATCAAGAATTGAGAAGGATCAGAAGTTATGTGGTTCTTCAATGCAAGAAGAGCAACCTGATCGGTGGAGATGTTCGGTGCTGTCTTGGCAAGGCAGGGCATCATCAGAACTACCCAGAGCAACACAAGACCGGAGAGCCTGCAATTTATCTTCATGATTTCAGTCTACGGTGGACTAAAAGAATTACTATATGTGTGTGAGTGTCTGAGATGTGCGACCATAGTGGGAGTATATTTTATATCCTACTGTCCCAATGACATTAAATTATTTCGGATTAAAAACTTACTATTGTACATTTATGGGCGCTGAAATTTTAGATTAACTTGGAAATGTCTTCAATTATTTAGCTGAAAAGTGAGAAAAAAAATATATTTCAAGCGATAAAGCAATCTTATCTGTAACTAAAAGATCATGTATTTAAGTTAAGTTGAATAATAAAATATTATCAAGACCAGTTAAAAAATAATAATATAAATCATCCTAATTGTTGTAAGTTAATTATATATTTGAATGTATTTTTTTTACATTATCTATCTAATAATATACTTATAAAATGGTAGGAAAAATTTTTGAAAGAATAATTAGAGAGTATTTAAAAAAAAAAAAAAGGTTAACTTAATTTTATTTAGGAACGGAGGGAGTTATTGATAAAAAATATATGGTTAAAATAAAATATTGGGGAAAGTTATAAAGCAAAAAGTAGTTTAAGAATAATGTCAGGGCAAAACAAGAATTGCAAGACAAATTAAATTGGGCAACTTGTTTGTAGGGATGTAAAGTTATCAAAATGAATTGGATCCTTCCGATCAATCCAATCCTATCCTAAATTTTTTAAGAGTTAGATTTGAAAAACTTGATATCAATTGCAATAAGGATTTTTTAATTTATCCCAAAGGCCAACGAGGGATTAGATAGGGTCGGACTGATCCTTGGAATCAAAGATATTTAAAAAGTTATTTTATTTTATAATTTATTTATTATAATTTAAAAAGTACATATTTTATATTATAATTATAGTATTATTGTTTGCAGTAATATTTTTTTTCTTATTAAAACTCAAACTCTTTGTATAGTTTTTTTTTTTTTTGGAAACAGTAATAAGTTTTAAATCATGAAATTTAATTTTTCATTTTTATATTTGATTTATGTTTAATAATTTTCTACATTTTTCTCTAATTTTCTATTCCCTTTATTTACTATTTTTTAAAAAATAATATGAAAATTGAAATATTTTATTTAAATATTTTTTAAAGTAAAAGGGATATATACATTAGGACTAACTCATTTCAATCCTTTAGATTTTTTAATCCTTGAAGCTAGAACATGACCGGTCCCAATTGACAAGTCTCCTGGGAAGCGACACTTTCATCAGGCAACTTCGAATACTTTCTAAATGCGAAAGGGAAATCTGCCAAGACTTACTTTCCTGCTCCAAAATACTTGCCTAAACACCCCAACCAAACACCACTCGAATTGTCATCAATTCTTCACTCACAGACAGAAAAAGGATTACCAAGCCAAGACCTGATAGGCAGAAACTTCGGTTGAGAAGAGCACATAGGCAATCCCTTTAACTACTACTGGTAAATAATTGTACCATATGCAGTCTAAAAGCTTCATAAACCCATTAAATTAGAAAATGATGTTGGGAGTTATTGTTGATAAAAAAAACCAAGAATTTAACTATATTTTACAGCGTTGTACTTGATTTCTGGGTTCCTGATGTCATCTTGACTCTGAATCAACCGAATCTCCAAACTGCTTGACTTGAAATCATATCCAACCCTTCTATAATCTTCTAATGTTCTAAGTAGGAGTGCCTGCAGGAGAAATAGAATGGAATTGGAATCAACCAAAAGTTGGATAAACTGGAGAATGAGTAGAAACTTACAAAAATAGAAAATCCCAATATTGGACTTGAGATTATCAGGGTATATAGAATAGCACTTATGACACCACAAAAGTGGGGATTTCTGGAATTTCTGGAGCACCAAAAGGGAAAGGAAGAGTCACAAAAATCAGCAAGCAATAGAACGGAAGGAGGATTTATTGGAAGCCAATTAACAAAGAGGAAATTGATGGGAGTACTAAGCCTTATCTGGTAATTCAGATAGCTTAGAATCCCTTGTGGTCATTGCAACTTTTGAGATCAATAGTTCTGAAGTAATTCAGGATCATTTTGGGATTGGATCGGTCCTCCAGCTTTACCATACTTGTTGGTAGCAGAGTTCAGACAATTTGAAAGAGGAAAAGAATAACCAGAACAAGACCACTAAAGTGAGTACCTGTACGCTTGATACAGCCAGCTCTGCTGCTTTAGCAAGGTTGTCAGGATATTTCTAGCAATAAATAAGACAGATGGAGTCAGAAATAAAGTGCAATACATTACTCCATCCAAATGATCAAAAGTTAGTCGAGCTATACATTACTCCATCCAAGCAGGAGTGCAGTCATCAAATCCCCTGTTCCCTGCAAATGCACAATGTACTTTATGAAAATATCAGTGGTTGAACAGAACAGCTTGACTTGCTGATGTTTCCATTCATAAGTTTTATTACTAGTGTGTTGGGTGGTTAAAAAATGCTGATTTCCTGACACTAGCATTAACCCACAAAAGGATCCTGCTAATAAAGGTTCAAATAGATGCATACCGTGAAATATGCAGGAATTTTGGGTATGGCAATTTTGAACTGTGCTGGAGGTTGATCCTGTGACATACAAATCAAGAGCAAAAGAGAAGCATGGTGATATTTTTAGAATTGCCACGCCTAGCTACTAATTAACAAATAAAAATCTTGTAACATCATTAAAGCAATTAGAAAGTTATGTGTAGTGCAACCTGTAACTTTGACATGCTTTGCCCAAAAAGGGGAAAAATATCTGTAACTCCACAATCTCCAAACAGAACATGACAATGAAATAAATGGGGGGAAAGCAAGACAATCTTATCCATGCACCAGGGAACCTCCTAGATTCAAAGGGTATTCTCTTTGGATACCTTTTCTCTCTGATGACTGCCAATAAGAAGAAGATTGCTGTCCATGTTTATGCTTGTTATTACAACCTGACACCAGTAAAAATGTTGTTCATTATTTTGTGAAACTTGAGCAATTAATGGCATTACATGACATGATAATATATATGAAAATTGAATGTCACTGAAAAAAAATGAAAAAGTAAAAAATAAATAAAAGAACAAAAACAAACAAACAAAGTGAGGCAAGGCGACCTTTGAAGGTCCAGCAGCATGCAGAATTTTGCAAGCTTCACGTCCATCTTGTTCAGATAAAATCCTGTCAAAGAAGATTCTTCTTAGGATAAGATACAAATAAATAAAAAGAACAGTAACAAAGTCCACAACGTAAATATTTTCTTTCATCCTATTATGCAAACTTTGGTCAAGATGATGTGAGTTTCAGGGAGATGCAATGAGTACCTGAACCCAGTCAACTGTTCTGCTTCAAACTGGTTAGGCGTCAATATGGAAGCAACAGGAACAACCTAGCAGAAAAAATAGGCATGCAAAAGTGTAATCACAAAATGAAAAATGTCTCTTTGATAGCAACTAGCAAGGGATAGGTTAGCTCCCTCATTTTAGACATTTTGATCCTCTCCTTTCTTTTGACTACAATATTAAAGGATTTTGTTAAATGCTAGAGCAATGAAGCTGAAAAAGGAAAGAGAGACAGCAAGGGGGGCAAAAAACAACACAACCATTCAGGTTTAAATGCAGAAGTCTGTTACATGTAAAGGCCATGATTAGCACTTTTTATCCTTTATTTGGTAATCATTTATTTGAAACTTTTACACACTCCAGAAACACAGTTTTAGTTACTTTAAATTGGAGAAATGTAACAGAGACATCATAAGATGGAATTAAGCCCATTGGTCTTTCAAGCATGAGCTAACTGCTGAAGTAAAATGGACAGAGTACAATGAGCAAAAGTTGTAATAAGAAGTAAGATAATTACTGCAAGTTTGATTTTACTGAAACAAATATGCTAATCCAATATATGTAGTTCCATTTAAGTTTCAAAATCTTTAATCCAAGATTTCAATCAAGAAAGCCAAACTCTACCTTCTCACGGTACACCGACACCAGCTCTGGAGGCACATAAAGCTTTCCTTCATCACCCATAACTGGATCACAGACTAACAAAACCAGTACATCATGAGAGAGAGACAGAGGATATGGTAAGTGAAGTAACATCCTCTAACAATAGCTAGCCCAGGATAACTATTGTTTTGCAGCCAGTAGAGAACTAAACATCTAAGTCACATCCACAACAGCTTTATTGCAGAAACAGATGTCCTAAACTAATGTTACTCATATAAATAATGAATTGATACAAAGTGATGCACCTACCATATGTAAGATTGGGGTTGATTGAGCGAAGCTTTTCAACAGCTGTTAACACAGTGTTCAAGAAAGAAACAGAACCAATATAACCTATGCAAGAAACAAGAATACAAAAAACGCATTAGAACTAATTTAACAAGAATTCGATAATTCTGGCATTTCCTCATTAAAATAAAGTACTTTGACCATACCTGTTAATAAATGGGTATAGTATAATAAATCATTAGCACCAAGGCCTTCTATTAACTCCCATAGTTGTTCTCCATTCAAAACTTGCCCTTTAAAAGTGGGGTATCCTGCATGATCCACAGGTTAATTAGACACATGTAAGTCGCATGGGTCACTATATGGTAATCCTGAATTTGTACAGATTCATAAATGACCTCGAACCATATTTCAGGGCTCTAGACTTTTCAGTGAAATTATATAGCTGCTTGCCTGTGTGGTTTGAGAACTGTACTGAATTGATGGGGTCCACGTCATAGCCCAATAGTTGTAGAGGGAAGACAGCTGATTTGTTACCCACGTATCCCTGAAGTTGAAAACACCAGATATTAAGGCAACAAAAAGCTCAAAATCTAAGTGCCTTAATCCTAAAGTAAAGGGATAGCATAAGATCAAAAGGACCATAGGCTACTTGGATGCTTTAGAATACAACACCGGTACTACCTGTAATGTCTCTGACCCCATATACAATAAATATGTTATCCATGTTTTTACATTTCAAAATCATGCATTTAGAAATGAAAAGTTGAACAGGTTAAATGTCGCTGCATCCATTTTTACTAAAAACGGAACATTTTCTTAATTGAAATAAGTAAATAACGTAGTTTTCTTAAACAAACCTGTGCATGCACCTAGTCTTTATGAGAATTTTAACACTTCCATAGAGGACATGACAGGATATTCATAACTAACAATACAACTTCACCCTCTTTCTTTCCCAAAAAGAATCTTAACATAATGAGTATCCAGCCATTTGTCACTGAATTAACTACAAAATACATAAAGCTCCAACGTTTCCAATTGCTGTCACAACTTTTCGAAATGCCATTTTCAACTTATTCTTCACTAACCCCAAATTCTCAAAATCTCAAGACAACATTTATCTTTAACAAGGATCTGGAGACGGACTTCACATACAGAGAAAAGGGAATTCCCCTTTTCATACACAGGTTGAATAAATCATTTAACCAAATTAACTACATCAAAAACAAACTAGCAGGTATGATCACATATAAAGTTCATCTTCTTCCTGTTCCCCGGCCCACATTTCCTAGACATCCACCCTTTTTATTCATTTCACAAGATAATCAAATTTTAACAGTCAACAAGCACCCGAAATACTTCTCCAATCAAATAACAGAGTCCACAACAAGATTTAGGAGAACCAAATCTCTGAAATAGCTTCAGGTATTTATTCAACATTAAAGTCAAACCAAAAAGGAGTACCTGCACAATATGAGACTGAATACTAAAGACCCTCGTTGTTTCCTACGGCAGAACTAAAGAAAGCAAGATATAAGAGAACCCCATATCTGAAACAGCTTCTGGTACTTATTCAACATTCCAGGAAAAATCAAACCAACAAAGAATACCTGAACAGTATGAGACTGAATACTAAGGACCCTCCCAGTTTCCGAAGGCAGAACTAGAGAAAGCACTGGCGGACGTGCCATTGCTGACTTCTTCGAGATCCTCAACCTACAAACGTCACACCCACAAAAGATCATTTATATACACTCACATTGGGACAACCCTATACAAGAACCAATGATTCACCTGAAATTGGAAAAGCTTCTGATTGGTTTCAATTCAATGCGAGAAACAAATACCGATTCAAACATATACAAATATCTCCTGATATATATAGAAGAGGAAATGAATTGAATTGCTTTGCTTGAGAGCCTTTTGCAATAACCAAAAAGTCAAAAAAGTAGTATTATATACGGATTCGGTGAAAAAGTCTTTTCGAGTCTGTTGACATGACTCACGAGAGCAATGAGGGTAGCCCCAGCAGTCCGAGGAAGGTAGGTTGGGGATTCACAAAGGGAGAAAGGTTACGAGTGTGATAAAGGTCCTCGTGTTTCAGGAATTGATCGAAGACTCAAGTGGATTCGAGCAATGCAAAAGCAGTGGAAAAATAAAAGAGGACCATTTTAGGGTTTCGCCGCAGCTGATAATGAAGAAATCTTCCAAATTTATATGTTACGACCAAATTTATTAAGGGAACGTGATCGCTGATTCGCTGCAAAAGTAGAAACCGCCAATTTAACGGCACATTCTTTTGGTACTACGATTCAGTTACCATCAGTTAAAGAGACTCCAAATTGGGAAAATTTAAAATAAATATTCAATCCGTCGTTATTTATAAATAATTTGAGTTAATTTTTTCTTTAATTATTAAATATAAATTATTATTGATAATTTATTAAATATCTTATTAATTCTTACTATATTATTTTTATTTTTTTCTTTTTTTATATATTATTATTAGTTTGATTAATATATAAATAAAATTAAGGAAGGGAGTACTAATTTTGACCCTGTTAGGTTCCCGAAAATGTTAAGCGAAAAAGGAGAGGAGGAGGGGGAATAAATCATTTTACTTCTCTTAATGAGAAAGTGACTACATCTATTTTAATTTTATATTAGAAATTAGCCACGGGTTTTTAATGAAAACTTTTGTTTAATATATTGAAATATTTATGTATTTATTTTGATGAATGATAATTTCAAATTTATTAAATATTTATTTGATTAAGTATTAGACTTTTTACCCATTAAATTTTTAAAATTTAAGAAAATAGGGGAATATGAATAAAACTTGAATAGTTTACTTATATGATAAGATGCTTGAATTCATTGAATTTTTAAAATTTTTCTTTTAAACCAAAAAAAAAAAAATGGAGTGTAAGCATCGGGGTAAAGAGTTATTCATTAAATTTTAAAATTTTAAAGATTTTAAATTTGGGAGAAAACAAACTCTGAAACTTATGACAAATCTAAAAATGGAATGAATTGTGAAAAATTGATGCGTTTAATACTTTATGATGTGATTTCTTTGAAATGAGTTTTATAAAAAACATACCAACTTGAAGAATTTTTCCAAGACTCACCTATAAGTTCAAGTTAGTACAATGATCTATGATTTGTTTCAATCATCAACCATTGTCTTGATGTTGATCGACAAATCAACACCTTAACCAAAGTGATGAAAAGCCTTAGAGTAGTTAGTCAAGAACCCTAAGAGATTCTATATAGAACATTCATGAAAGAACAAGTTTGATCCCAAAGGATTTTGAATTTTATAAAATCATGTTTGTCACAGTTGTTTGCCATACAAAGATGAGGAATTATATATAGTTCTAAAACCCTAAAATTAACCTAATGATTTGTGGATGAGGAGTATGTACTTAATTACCTTTAATACATATAAAAAATAACGAGAAGAAATCATTAAAATTCAAAGAAAACAACGCGCAGATTGGTAGATTCGATGCCTATCTGACTCCTGATGGTGCACCGAACAATGCATCGAATGGCCATTAGAAGGCAACCCAATCTAAAAATTTGTTGAGCTGGTGTCGAATGGAATGGATCCTGCACTACCAGCCTTGCTTCTGCTTCTTTCATCCCTTATTTCATGCTCTGTCTTGCCTTCAATTTTGTACTCTTTTGGGGACTTGAAGTAGAGTCTTTTAGGCACATTTCTAAACCCTCCATCTTCCCTAATGTCTCTTCAATTTGGTCTTCATCTACGAGCTTAACTTCATGGAACATGGCATCATCTTTAAGTTGATCTTCGTTGATTTGCATCAATACCAACATTGCTACTTTCATCTTCAAGACATCATTTTTATACTTGAAATACAAGTATTTATATGCGTAAACTAACTTCTTCTTCTTATAAATCTTCAATCTTTTTTATAATTGAACTTGAATCTTCTCACCTCTTCATTTGGTAGCTTCCATGAGTTCTCTAATGTCTTGATAGCTCCTTGATATCCATCACTTTATATACTATAAAATAGATAGATACTCCCTCCGTCATTATTTATAAGTCATTTTAATTACTTTATTTGTTACTAATTATAAGTCATTGATATTATTTTATTAGGTATTTTATTGATATATTTATCATATTACCCATTCTCTAATCACTGTTGTTAGATTGATTAAGATTATAAATAGGACATTTTATGAAAAATATATATATTATTTTAATTTTGATAAAATGATACAGGATGACTTATAAATAATGACAAAGAAAATATTTATTTTTGTTTACTTGAAAAATGAAGAGAAAGATAAGAATATTTTATTAAATTAATTATTATATTGATAATATAAGTGAAGTAAAAAGGAAAAAGATTAATTAAAAAAAAAAAGGTAAGGATTGATATTGTAAGGGTATATTTGTACAATAGTTCCAAAATGAACGGGAAGTACAATCTCTCTATTTCTCCTCCACATTTTACTTCTTACCTAATAAAAGTCTCATAAACTTATTCTAAAAAAAAAAAGTCTTGATCTACTTTTCTTGCACCTTTGCTTCCTTTCTTCTTTTATTTTAATTAATTAATTAGTTTTTTTTGCCTTCCAATTCAACCAAACAAACCCGTTCCCCGTGTCCAAAATGGAGACTTTTTTATTTTTTACCATACTTCTCTTTATATTAATATAAAAAACTTATATGCAACCATAAAATATACTTCCTCCACCACTAAATATACTTCCTCTGTCGTTGTTTTTACAAAAATTTAGAGTTTTTTTTTTCCTTTCGAAAATGCGCTCTTTATCACCGTTTAAAAAATCTGAATGCCTTTTCATAAATATATTATTAGAGGATTAAAATACAAAAAACATGTTCAAAAAGTTAATTAACTAAAAATCATAATTTATAATTAATGACAAGAAAAATTACTTAAAATGACTTATATTTAATGAAATCTTTTAAGGTTTAATTTTAAAAAATATTTGAAAAATATACAAATTGTGTACTAAAGGCTCAAAACTCATACTAATTGAATGCCTAAATCTCTAGCTTTAATTTAAATAATTGAAATATTTTTGCTATTAATTAGTATAATTAATGCTGAATCCATGATTTAACGGGATGTCAATCCACTAAATTTTAATTAGGTAGTGAGATTTAATTTTATTAAATTAAAGAAGATGTCAGTGAAATTTTAAATTGAAAATAAAAATTTTTTATAGGAAATTAGGCATTTTAAAAAAAGAAAATATAAACATTCAATTCATTATAAATATTTTTTTTTAAAAAAAAATCTAGTGACAGAAAATACCATGATTAAAATATAGAGCTTCTTTGTTTTGGCTTTAAAAAAAGGACTTATTTTGTTCCGATAAACACTTAAATAAAAAATAATCTTTTTTTTTTAACCTTTTGGAAAAAATCACAAGTTGAAATATAAGTCTAAATTTGACTTATTTTTTAGGTTACTTTTAACTCCTCAACTTTCATATTAGCTTTCCTTAAATTTTTTCTTTTTATTTTCTTTCTCATTTTTAAAACAATATATATTTTTTTATTTAAGTGCTTATTGGAACAAAATAAGTGATTTTTTATTGAAAAAAAAACAAAAAACAAAATCAACGTAATCTAATTAATAAAGCAATTTTCTATGTAACTCAAAGGTCATGATTCGAATGAAATATGAAAATAATAAATTTTTTAAAAAATTGCACTAATCAAAGGCTAACAAATTTATTTAGGGAGAATGGCCTAAATAATACTTTAACTTAAGTCCAAAGTTCATTTTAGTAACTGAAAATTAATTTCTATCAAATGAATATCCAAACATTTTATGAGTTGTCAAATAAATATTTTCGGCCACTTTGACACTTAAATCTAGCAAAGTAGTCACTTGCCCAGCAAATGGGTTCAACTAAAGGGGACAAAATAGTCTTCTTCTTTTCATCCTCCCTCTTCTGGAAGTCCTTTCTACCCTTTTTTCCTACCCCACTACTTGTACTCGTCAAACCCCACTCTCTCACCATCGGCGCACTTCTCTGCCTTCATTTCCCCTAATCTCTTCTTCGCTCTCACAGATTTTTCTCTTTTGCAATTCGAGTCAAGAGTGAATTGGGCATGTGGGTCGCTCTTACTTTTAACCATGGTTGAGTTGATGTTCTGTTTCTTGACTTTTGGGGTCGAACTATGGCTGATTAAGGGCTTTTCTCTTTTGCAAATTTTAATCGTTGAACGATGATCTGCAATTGGATTGATACTTTGTTTTTGGGGTTTCCGTTACTTTTGGGTTTTATTTATTGAGTGTGATCTAATGGAGGCCATTGTAGGAGGAGAAGCTCAACCTTTTGACAGCAGTTTACCTTCTGCAGCTTTGAGGATGCTCGACAAGAGGAGTCTGGAGTGGGATCCTAATGCGTGGAAATTTGATCGTGATCTTTTCCTCGCCACCCCTCTCAATCCTAGTACCTTAAATTATCAGGATAGGCAATTCTTCCCTATTCAAATTGGCATTGTCGTCATCGGAGCTCCGTCCAACCGTTCTTCCTCCTATTCTAATGAATTAATAACTATCCTTGCTGATCAAGGCAAGCACAAAAGGAAATTTGATAAGAGAAGAAGGTTGGTGAATGTTGGAGATGACAGTTTGGAACCCAAACCTGCTAATCTTGCTCTCAAACTTGGTGGAAGAGATTATTATGCATCTAAAAGGGAAGTTGAAAATTTGAACGAAGCGGCAATATCGCCACAAAATCAATGAGCTTTGTTCTTGTTCCGGCAGCTTCAATAGAGAAATACCTCACTAAGGTAAAAGATCTTGCCGGAGAAAATGTAAGAGAGGGACGTTGTTGGAGACTACAAGAGGGGGAACAAGAAGAAGAAAGAAAAAAAAAATTTTTTTTTTTTTTTTGAATGGATTACTTTTCCTTTGTTGGATTTAAATATCAAAATAATCGATACTTATTGGATAAGTCGTAAAATGTTTAGGTATTCATTCGATAAAAGTTAATTTTGAGTTACTCAAATTTTCATTGGACCTAGGCTAGGGTATTATTTGGCCATTCTCCCATTTATTTATGTAATTTTCTATCATATTAGTTTACGCACAAGAGAACATTTTTCCCCTCATCTTCAATTATATGTTGCTTTAATTCCCACAAAAACATACAACATTCATCTGCAACATTTTATCCTTAAATATTACATTATATCGTGATAATACGTAGATAGTAATACATCTGCAATTTAATATCTTTATTTTTATTTTGATATTGCTAATAAAATATTTATTTCCATAAGCATGATAAAATTTTATACAATTTATTTTCACATTAAAAATTATATAAATTTAAAATATTTTGTTAAAATTTGCGAGCAAAAAGATTTACCATTAAAATTCTTGGTAGCATAGTACTAATATCTCACCTAATCTTCAATCTCTCCACGTAAACAAATGAATAAAAAAGAAAAGAAAAGAATATAAGAAGATGGCAGTCCCTGTCTGAACAGTCTCGGTTCCGTTCTTACATCCCTTTTCCGTTTCCCCAATCTAGTGGCGTTTCTTCTCGGCCCCCTCCTCGCTGCGAGCTCGGACATTTTTCTGCTTCCCATTCCAGAGATCTCTTCACCTCCATCGGCATACAGGTCCAAACCCCACCAAGGACCCCAAATTAAAGCCGTCAGGCTCTAAACATGAAGAGGAAGAAATGGTCGGAGCTGGAAGAGCTGACCCTACTCAACAGGTACTCCGAACTGCTCAATTCTGGTACCTTGGCTAAGCTCAAGACCAGAGAGAAAAAGTTTAAGCCCATCGCAGACCATGTGAATTCTGTGCACCATCTTCAAGACCCAGTTAACTTCCCCTTCAAATGGACATGGCGGGACGTGTCGATTAAGGTTCAAAATATGCGCCATCAGTATTTGGGTGTCAAGCAAAAGATTAGAGTTTCAAGCAACGAGTTTAATTGGGACGATGGTGAAAACCACTGGGAGAACTTCTTGAAGTATAAGGAAGTTTTTGGAGATGTGGAATTAGAAGTAAAGGGTAACAGTATTAGCAACAATAATGGCAATCCTGGTAAGAGGGCTAACTCAGTGCACGATGGTCTTGAGGGGGGAGAGTTTGGTGATGAAGGGGCCGCTGAATTTTTTGGGGAAGAGGACGTGATGGGCTTGGGGTTTGGGATAGGTAGTGAGGACATGGAAGAGGAAGAAGAGGAAGAAGAAGAAAATGGGAAGTTGGGTGATGATAGGGGTGTCGGAACATGTGATGGTGAGTTGGGAGCTGAGAGGGTGGAGAAGGAGGAAACTGAGGATTCGGCATTTGTGCAAGGGAGGAGAGTTAAAAAGGGATTTGGTGGAAGAAGGTTTAGGATGGTGGGCGCACAGGTTTTGGAGTTGAAGGATTTGGTGTTGAGGAGGGAAGAGAAGAAGAGGGAAAGGGAATGGAATAGAGGGGAAGCTCTATTGGAGATTAAGCAAAAGAATATGGAAAGAGAATTAAGAAGAGAGATTCGAGAGATCAAGCGGGATGAAGAATTGGAGATGAGGGAGTTAGAATTGGAAGAGAGGCAAATGTTGTGGGCAAGGAGGGAGTTTGAAAGAAGGGTAAGGTTAGATTTAGAAATTGGGCAGGAGAGACGACAGAGGATGAAGCTGGAGGAGAGATTGGAAGAGGAGAAGATGGAGTGGAGAGAAAGGATGTTGGGAATGCAGCTTGAGCATGAAAAGCAGATGATGCAAATATATGCTGATTCTTGCCAAAACCAGTTGCAGGTTTTAGGAGTAATTTCTCGTTTCATATGTCATTTCCTTGGATCAGCAAATGATGGATTAGGGGGTGGATTAGGAACTTTGTCCCCTCAAGTTTTGCAGAATTTGCAGGATCCTGGGGGCTTGGGTGATGCTGGGAAGCCCGATGCTAGTTCGCCTTCTGAATTTTTGTAGACTCTTATCTGTAAAAGAAAATTCTTGCATTTATATTTTTGATTGATGATTCTCAAATGTTAAATAATTAATTTATTTGTATCATGTAATAAGGTTTATATAGATATGATAATCTTGTTGTATATGAATAGTTCATGGCCATTTTGTTACTTGAAATTCTGTCAGATTTCTTATCTGTAGATATACTTGATCGATTTCACTCTCAAATTAGATCAAGATAAGATACATGTACATGGTCTTTAGTAGTTTTATACGTGAACTTTAGTAGTTCTCTTGTGTAATCAATTATTCAATTGAAGCTTAGTTGAATATTTGTGCAATACCGAAGGTGGCTAATGAAATTTAAGTATTACTGGAGTAAGCAATCGATTTAGGTGTATTCAGTAGTCATTGGTGGAATCAGTGTTTTGGTAGATAAATAGGCATTCTATTGCAGGCTAGTAGCTAACACATACTTCCTGCTGTTTTGCTCATAATCAGGTTCAATTTGGTGACCGACTTTTATACTTTCTGATTTACCTTATTTCCAATTTAGCAACTGACTCTATTCGTTCTGTTTTTCCTTACTGTTAATTTGGTGACTGACTTTAGACTCCTGTTTTATCTTATTTTCAGGTTGAGAATCTCATTTGCTTAGAGTCACGAAGTAATTTTATAAGCGTGGTAATTTTATAATGCTGTCTCCTCTGAATGTTATGTAATTATGTTATATAATTGAATTTAAATAATTGTTTCTAACTTGGTTGATCATTTATTTAAAATAATCATTTGCTTTAAAAAATAAGTTGGTTGTTTGGAAGTGTTCAAATTTGGATTTTTTTTTTTTAAAATTACGGATTAACCATTAGATGGCTAATCTCTTTTCTTTTCTACATCATTTTCTCAAAAAAACAAAAAAAGAAAGATTTAACGAAACATTTTCTTATCTGTAGGAAGAAATTAGATTTATAGATTTTATTTCAATAAAAGAGTAAGCTATTCTAAAAATCTATTTTAGTTTTTTCTTTAAAAAATAATGATTTTCATTTTTAAGATATATATATAACTTTTTAAAATCTTTCAAATCTATTTTCATGTTTACTTTTCACTTGTAATGCTAACCTTTTCTACTTTACGCTTGCCTGCTGCTTAATAAATTTTAATGTATTGAGTTCTTAACATAAACTACTGTGTTGTATACTGAGAATGGCTGAACCTTTGGAATGTTTCAAAGACTAATCAACTTTCATCATTGGTAAATTCAATGTGAAGTTGAAAATCTACGTTCTGGCATGTTTACAGAGATTAATCGGTTTTCTACGTCTCTATCTTCAATGTTGAGCTGCAAATATGTGATGGCCATATTACACAGGTAGGTGGAAGGAGGACATTCTCCAATTTTAATCAGATTACATCTGAAAATTGTAGAATCCTTATCCTTATATTCAAATTTTGTAATGTAACAGAAAATGGACTTAAAGCTCCTCTTTGTTAACCAAATTTGCTCATAATAAATGCTTTAGATCTGCTATAGACCTTTTTGTTAATTGGGATTGAGGAGTTAAGGTGTTCAAAAATACTCTCTGTGAATTGATGATCAACTTTCCTTGTATGTTGAACTTTTGAGTGCATGAAAGTTTGTAGAACTTTTGAAGTCAAGGTTCATATGGCTACCTACTTGTCAACTTGAGGATGTTGGAACTGAAAGCTGTTGCCTTATTTTGCTAAGGTTTCCTTTCTCTCTATTTTTCCAGTTCTTAATTAATGTTGGTAAGGTTTACTCTGCTTTGGCTTTAATCCTAGCTGTCATTAATTGGCAACATGTGATTACAGACTCTTGACTAGATAGATTTGAAATGACCTTCTTGGTAACAGGAATATCAGAAGACAGGTTTGAAAATATACAATTAAGCTTCTTGCATAATCAACAAGCTCAAAATCCGTGGAAAGTACATATTGGAGAATTTTAACAAGGGATTGGAACTCTCATTGTGTGAATTCAGATTGAATATTCTTGCCTTTCCATTTTGAATTGATCTCAGCTGATCTCTTATTACTGCCATATGAGAAAAGTGAAAATTGTGTAAAATTCTTAAGTAGTTCTCTGATTCTTATTTCTTTTGTGTGACAAATAAGCAAGGGGTATAGGAGGCAATAGTGGTAAATGGCAAGTCTTCCATCATTGTTAATGCTCATATATATATATATATATATATATAGAGGAGTGCTGGAGAGTGCTACGTGCGCCAACGGCCATACGACATCGTTTTGTTTAAGAAAAACAAAAAGAAGCAGCGCAGAGAGCAGAGAACCCAAGATGCATCTTTCACTGGCAACCCAGATCTGCGCTGCCGCCGCACCTTATTGGTGGTTCTAAGTCCGAGCACAACACCACCATCACACCACTGCCTATTGTCATGCCATCACCACCATCACACACCACTGCCTGTTGTCACGCCAACACCACCATCACTTGCTGTTGCACTATTGCCTGATTCCTGACACCTAGAACCACAGTAGCCGCTGCAATTATTAGATCAGCCGTCCGATTACGGGACTGCCTTTCTTCTTTTGAATCATCGGTACTGTGCTCCTCCACTCCCCCAGCTGCATAAGAACAGCACCGCCTCACTTTCTCATTCAGATTGGGAAGAGCATCTGATCCAAAAGTCGTTCTGCCTGCAGCGGCGGAGCCAACTGCTTCCAAAACCCATGGCCTAGATCTCAGTACAGTTCCTCACTGCCGATTCAGTTAATGAATGTAGTGATTCGCGATGCTCTCGCCACGCTGTTCTGCTTCTTTTTTTTTTCTTCTTCATTTCTTTTGAAACGAAACGACATCTTATGGCTGTTGGTGCACACAGTGCCTGTGTGCGGCATCCCACTCTCCAGCACTCCTCCATATATATATATATTTAATATACATAGTATGGCAGGTGAAACTCTATATTGTATATGTCCCAACCTGATAACCAGAGCTCCCCGGAGAGAATATCTGTGGTATCTATGATTTGTATATTGTTATCTTGTTCTCAAGGCCTGGGAAATGTCTGCAGAGAAAATGAGGAAACCTTGTTGGGACAAAAAACACGCCAGCGAAGGAGCTTGGACTAAGCAAGAAGATCTGAAGAGCATTGATTACATCCACTCTGATGGTGAAGGCCGTTGGCAGACCCTAAACAAACAGGTCCATTCTGCTTTCCTTTATGTTTTGGCCAATTGGCCTATTAAGTAATGAATTTTTCTGTGTTGTCTGCTTATTTGATTCCTTATATCTCTTTTATCTTCATATTTTCTTCCCTCGGTACTTGAGTTATTTCATGCCAAAATTCAAAACATGAGTATTCTCTATGTATATCCCCTTTCATTGTTCATGACATTAAAAAGAGTGAAATCTACATACTGCCTTGTCACTACTTACACTTTCCATCTCGGCTAACTTCTAAATATATAGCTGATGTGGGATATCTAGGCTTTGCAGGAAAAGTTGCAGACTGAGATGTATAAATTATTCAAGGCCAGATGTAAAGCAGGGAAAGTTTGCTCAAGATGAAGAGGATCTCTTTGTCAAATTTCATGCTTTTCTTGGCAACCGGTGTCCCCTTTGTTCAGAAACCTTTCTCTTTTTCATCAATCTATTTCTGCTTGATCAGAAACGCACCATATTAGGATAAATAACCAGCAGAGTAGACTTTTCCCCTTACTCTGCAATTTGAAGTCTACTATGCTGCATATTGTCAATCACTGAACAGGTGTCGCTGATAGCTTGAAGATTGCCGGGCTTACAGATAATGAAGTGAAGAGCTATTGGAAATCTCATATCAGGAGAAAACTGATAGGCATGGGTATTGATCCAAAAAGTCATCACCATCCCTCATAAAAAACAAATGATCAACAAGGACAATGCTGATGATGAACTCTATCAGATGCCTCAAGTGGCCTTGATGGTGAAATATTAAGGTATACGCTTAACCCTGCAGTCGCTTTTCCACCTCCTTCACCTATCCTTAGATAAAAGAAGCAAGAAGTTGACCGAGCCAAGCCCAGCAAAGACAAGTTGAAGATGAACGATGCCCCTATACAGATGATCACTCCTTCCTCCGGCAAATCCATGCATATTACTAGGCAAAAGCATGCATCCCTCTCAGATACACATTATGGTTACTGCAGGAGAGCACGGAGGCTGAATCAAGTAGTATAACTAAATCTTGAATTTCATGCCATGTTACTGGGTAATAAAGTGACATGTTCTAAGGTTTCATTCCTCCATCCAAAAATTTAAGAATTATACATTGTAATTTGTACACGTATGGCGGAGGTCCATGTAGAATAATGGGTGCATTTGAATAGATCCAATAACTCAGTTTTCAAGAATTAAAAATTGAAAAGTGAGTAAACGTTTATTTGGTCAAATGTTGACCCATCTCACAATCAATCACATAATTTTGAAAATTAAAAAATTCATCGGATCTATTTTGTGGTTCTGTTTTTCTTTTCCTCCCTTTCCTTACCTGCTGTTCATCAGCGTCATCTTCGACACGGTGATTTTCACTTTACCTTTCTTCCTTGATGTGAATTGGGACTAAATCAGAAAACAAGAGGAGAAAGAAGCAACCTGTCACCAATTTCTGGATTATTGAGTACCTATGGTAAACACCTCACCCTTCTTCTGAACAATGTTGGCCCTATTACTATTATTTTTGTTTTTTTTAACATTTTCTTCTCTTCTTCCTTGATTATGTCTCAATGAATTGATCAGGAGTTGAAAGCCAGCCAATCGTCTTCGAAGGAAGAAGGTTACAATCAAGTTCTGCAGGGTGGTATGAGACTTCTTCCATGAGTAATTCTTAAAACGGTCATTGTCATAGTCTTGTTTAATAAGGATTTATTATCTTTTGTTTCAGTTTTTTCCTAACGATTTTGGCCGGAGAAACTAGTTTGAAAATTAAGGTTTCTTCTCTTTGGGATTTTGCTATGGAAGGAAGTGATAATGTGGAAAACCCAAAAATTAATCCAAATGCACTTTCAACTTTTTAGCATTTAAGTCCATTATTTTAAAACTTTGAGTCTTTATCCAAATGCAATCATTATTATTATTAGTATTAACTGGCTGTTAACTAACCACTTTAAATTATTGGATCATAAATACCTTACAAGAGTACATTTAACAAAATTAATCTAAAGATTACAATTTTTTATATATTTTAATTTTTTTATTTTTTAGAAAAAGGCTTATGAATAGATATGTCTTCTTCCTCAAATTCGCCGTCGCCGTTGCTATTGTGGGACTTCGATTCGATCTCATCTTAGCTCTTTTCTGTATACTTTCTCCGGTTCCGTTGCTACCGCGGGCTTTACGTAATCGATCATCGGATTAGATAGATATTCCTTTAACACAACATAGGTCATCGAAAGGATCTCGGAGACCCACCAAAGTACGAAAGCCACCAAAGTACGAAAGCCTGAATCTTTCAGAAAACGGATTCCTATTCAAAGAGTGCATAACCGCATGGATAAGCTCACACTAACCCTTCAATTTGGGATCCAATTCGAGATTTTCCTTGGGAGGTATCGGGAAGGAATTGGAATGGAATAATATCGATTCATAC
>JAOXNR010000001.1:20939074-20957102 GCA_028571225.1 Parsonsia alboflavescens | reverse complement strand
AGGACAAAGTCAAATCCAGCAATGAAGGCTGTGATTGGAAGACAAATCCAGCAATGAAGGCTGTGATTGGAAGATTACAGATCCAGCAATGAAGGCTAGAAGACAAATCCAACAACGAAGGCTGTGATTGGAAGATTATTGCATCAATAAAAATGTACTGCAATGCTATCCCAGAAAAATGAGCCTAAAGCTCTGATACCATGAAGAATTTAGATAAGAGAATTGTGTTTTTCTTCTATCAATTACAAAGCTATTTATAGGACTTCTACAAGTAAGAACAGATCTATAAAATACAGCTATTAGATCCATAAAATCAGAAAAATTCAACAGATGGTCATTTCCCCAAAATAGATTGGGTACAGAAATTTGTTTTCAATCATTTTTCAAATAAGGCCACAGTACTCCAAAACTAAATTAACAACAAAAAGTTGAGGAAATCTCAACCTCACACATGTCACCACCGACCCTACTTTACCACCAACTTAGAATTCTGTGTGCATATCAAACTTCATCATGATGGTCAGAATAGATCACCTCAATAATCTCTACTCCTGTACAGAAACTGATATACCATAAAAAACACCAAGAAGACAGCATTTATGACCCTTCTAAATACTTAACACCAGCCCACAAACCCTAAAGGCACAAGGGAAGTAATAACATTGGAATATGACGTGCTACCAAATGCCTCCTCCATTTCCAATTTTGAAGAACCATGGCAGGTCATAGTCTAAATGTTTTAGAGCTTAAGGTTCACAGATCACAATGTTAACCCAAAAATACAACTGAGGATAGTGCTGTCCATAACCCTTTTGATGTCTATAGGGATCATCTGAAAATGAAGTTTTAATGTTAAACAATAGGTTTCCCAGATCAAGGGCTTACTCTTGCAACTTTAATGTCAAGAAAACGGTGGTACTGAAGGAAGAAACATCTGGGGCTATAAAAATCACTGAAGCATCTAAAGTGAAAATTATACAAATGAAAAGAAACTCATCGTCTGGAAAACTATATTTGTATCATCTTCCCAACAAATCTAATTTAGTTGCCTCATATTCAGGCAAGGACTTTAAGTATTGAGGCCTTACTTAGTAACAGACAAACTGCAATTACTCGTGTAATTTGTTTGTTACCGAGATAACAAAACGGATAGCTTTCTAGTTACTTGAAAGCATTCAGAACCCAGATAATTAAACAATAACCTTTGCATCACTAGAAACCATACGAAGCCAACATCCCAATATAAATCATCTAATAAACATATTTGTAAGCAGTACGGGTTTGGGAAATGCTAAAGAAAAACCCTCAAAAAAACCAAGAAAATGAATATTAGAATCTATCTTACGGCTATGGGCAATCAATAATCTTATATGCCACAATACAGATGGTCTTTCCATTTACTAAAAACCATATACTACTCTGATGGGAAAGGACACCAAGGAAATAGCACAAACTTTCTAAGACTATATTGCACTAATCAAACAAAACAATTAATCAGAGCTACGAACATGCTATTTGGGGCTAGCAAACTTTCATTGTTCAATAATTAATAATAATAAAGCGAATTGATGAAAGAAACAACTTTTGGTTTCAAAAAAAGGAAAAAAATGGCAGATATTTAAGTAGACCAAGAAATGAGATTCTACCTGAAAAACAGGGATGCTAAGGGATTCGATACAGATGGGGCAATCCAGCACCTCCGGATCTGTTAAAGTGAACCTTATAGACCCATCTAAGATGTGTTCTTCATTTGTCCCATCCTGCTGGTCCTCCAACTCCTCGTCACAGCCTTCATCTTCTCCATCTTCTTCCTCTGCATAATCAGAGTTCTCCGGTTGTCCTTCACCTTCAGATTCCGACTCTTCTTCATCGGTTTCCTCTTCTGTATCTTCATATAATCTTTCATTTACTCTGTAGCTATTCTGTTGGACCGGTGGCGGCGGAGCTGGTAGCTGTGAAGGAGCACTGGCAGGGGTGGTTTTCAACTTCTTCGGGGCAGGTCTGGAGCTGCTGGGTCCCGATCCTTCGTCTCCATCATCAGAATCTTTACCCAGAGAAAATCTCGCCATTCTTGAGTGCTTATCTTTCTCTCTTTCGCCGCTCTTGGAGATAAAAGAGGGCATTTTACCTCAGCGAACTATTCACTTTTTACCCAGTATTTTTCGTTCGTTCATACAGTCAGTGTCTCTTCAGATATTTACTTAATAAAATAAAATTACATTTTACTGAAAGTTGATATATTTGAAACAAAAATTTTGTCAACTAAATAATTATATTCTTCTAACACACGTTTATTGTTTTCCTTTTTTTTTTCTTTTTTTTTTTTGCTATAAATTATTTTCCGAATGAAGATTAATACTTTTAGTTCTCTACCTTTTTCATTTTTATAAATATGATCCAAAACCTTTTTTTTTTATTTTTTTTATCCTCAATCAATTTTTTTTATGATTGATTTATTTTAACTTTTTTTAGTCCTCCACATTTTTTTTTTATATACAATTGGTTCAAATTATCAGAAAATATGTTTTCGAAAGTTTTTTAACCAGTCAGAAAAGGGTATTTTAATAATTTTATAAGTTAAATTATTATTTTTTGTCCTCCCATTTTATTTTTACCTTTTTTTGGTCCTCGACCTTTTTATTTTTTACCTCATTAGTCCTTAATGTAAATTCTTAAAAATAAATTTTTTTTCTTACAATAATATTTAAACCTTAGACACACACATATGAGGTAAAAGGCTTTAAACAACTCAATTATCAATAGTTTTTGTTTTATCTTCACATCTAACGACATATATTATTTTAAGTAAAAATTCCTCTCAAATATTAGTATAATATCACAATAAATCATTCATATATCAATTTTCAATATGTGTATTTCAAAAATAACTTTTATATATATATTCAAAATTATTTTGACATATCTATAATTTTTAAAGCTTTTTATGTGCATTCACTTTATATCCTAATTATTTCATTTAATTAAACTAAAATTTCCAATTATAATAGTATGGGAGATTGATATCTTCAGTCCTAAATCAATTATTTTATTTTTTGAGTTAAAATAATTTTGAGTTATTTTACTATTTTTTAGTCTATTGTGTATTTTATTTTATTTCTAACCTTAACCCCTATACTAATTTTTTTATATTATTATAACTAAAACTTTAGTTTAATTAAATAAAATAATTAGGATATAAAGTTCAACTATACAAAAATTTATAAAAATTATAGATATATCCATATGATTATGTGTATATATATAAGATGAATATACATAGTTGTTTTTGAAATATTAATATTGAAAATTGGATATGTGAATGATTTATTGTGAGATTATATTTAATATTTTAAATGAATTTTTACTAAAAAATATATATACTATTAGATTTGAAAATAAAACAAAAGTTATTGATGATTGGGTTGATTAAAATCTTTTATCTCAAATGTGAGTTCAAATCCCGTTGCAAACAAATAATTTTATTTTTAAGAATTTACACCAATGACGTAAAAAATAAAAAGGTAGAAGAAAAAAAAAGTAAATGATAAAAAATGATAACTTATCTTATAAAATCTCTAAAATACCCTTCTTTGACCAATCAAAAAACTTTAAAAAATATGTTTTTTTGTCATTTGGACTAATTGTGTAAAAAAAATGTGGAGAACCAAAAAAATTAAAATAAATTGATATGAACAAAAATCACAAAAAAAAAAAATGGTGGAGGACCAAAAAAACTTTTTTAAAAATTTTGGATCAAACTTGGAAAAATAAAAAATGTGGGGAACTAAAACTACCCATCTTCCTTTTCCTAACTTAAACGCAAAACCTTTTTAAAATTTTTTTCCCATATTTATTTATCTCAACTTATTTCATAAAATTGAACAAAAAGAAACGCACCTTAAATTTTGAAAATAGTACTTAAAAAAAAAAAAAAAAAAAAGAAGTCAAACAGTATTCCGAACCGGCCCAGACCGGCCTGCTGGGCTTAGAGTTTCCAATCTGGATTGGCCCCGAGCATCAAAAAGAGAAGCAAAGAAACAGCAGAGGCAAAAGATTTTACTGGTAACAGGGAGAGATGGACGGTGGTTGTCTGACCTTTACAACCGCTTCAGCTCCTCCAAAACCCGCCACTTTCCTCCTCCAAAATACTTCCATTAAACAATTGCAGGCCAACAATTTGTTCTTTCGTTCTTCATCCTCAGCTCTAAGCACAGGGAGCAGTAGAATCTCTAAAAGTAGCAGTACTGGAAGAAGAGGAGGGTGTAGGTTATGTATAAAAGCATCAAAAAGGGATGTCTTTTCTGGTAGCCAGACGCTATCCAACAACTGGGATGTCTCCTGTTATATGGCTGCACCATCTTGGTTGCCGAGATTTGAAGAACTCGACACCACGAATATGCTTCTTCGGCAGAGAATTATTTTCTTGGGCTCTCAGGTTTTCAACTGTTTTCCTTGTAATTATTTAATTAAAGGTTTATTCTTTTGAGGAGATATTTTGAATTTTTTGAATTTCCGTCAATATTTTGAATTTAGTTTTTATTGCAGATTAATTGAGAGCAATTTATTGAGCTGTTAATGATCCAGAGGCTGAGTTTATGTTCATATTTTACTCTGCTTTTTAGTTTTCTGTAACTGTGCATTCAATGTCTAGATATAGATTCGAAAATTTTGAACTTTATTGAGATAGATGTCTCATTTCATAGAAGGTGAGGCTACACTTACGCTATCCTAAAAGAATTTGTTTCTTATGTGTGGTTGTTGCTTATTTCCACCTAAAGGTTGAATAAAGCGAGCCCTTCTCTTCATTTCTCATTCTCGTATTCTTTCTTGTGTCTGCTTGCCTCCCTCCCTATCCCACTTGAACCCAGGATTTAATTCATGATAAGTAATTATAACTGGAGTGCTGTTTCATAACAGGTTGATGATGTTACTGCCGATTTCATTATAAGCCAACTATTATTTCTTGATGCTGAGGACCCAAAGAAAGACATCAGATTGTTCATCAACTCACCTGGTGGCTCTGTTACTGCTGGTACTTCTGCACTTCCGATTTATTCACATTCATTTTATACATTGCTTGAATATTTTGAATATGTTCTAGTTGATATTTTTTGAATATCGTCTTTGTTTGTTCACTTGTTCCAACAGTATAGATGCTTATTCGTGATGTGCATGGTTTCGTGTCAAGAATATGTTCAATGGGAATATTTGCAGATTAGCATTTATTAAATTCTGTCAATTAACCTATCAATTATTCAGTGGACCTCCAATTCCCAAGTTTGACATGTGTGTTGAATTAACTCTTTAAACATTAATTGGGGCTTCTGGTGAAGTGCTGCTATTCTGCGCTAACTTTTGTAAGTGTGAAATTGTTTCATTTTAACTACTTTCAATTCCTAAATCAAGATATACATTGTATGCTTCACTTTTGTGCGGGTTCATCTGTATTTGTACATCCCCTGCACAACGTAGGTTGGGATATGTTTTATGGTTTGTCAGCGCATCATTGCAAAAATTAATATTTAGCTCAAATACCAATTTCTACTGGATGTTTAATTTCCCAGAAACGATATATATGGACTGCAAATAATTATCTATTGATTATTTCCAAGGACGAACAACGCGTTGGACCAATTGGTCTGTTCTGTTGATCATAATATTTTGTTCTTGAAAGTGTTACCGAATTGTCCTTGGGTAATGGGAATATGTGTCTGTACTAACATATGTGTTATTGGAATTTAGGACAAACCCACCCTCCTAGGATTTTAGCAAAAGGTGAGGTGGCTTCATTGGCTAAAAGCTTATAGTTCCAGTTTCCTTCACGTGCTCCTGGAAAATATGTCTTCTTTGAATGGTAAATAAGGAAATTGGGACAAACTCACCCTCTCTGGATTGAAGTAAACATTGAGGTGGCTTCATTTGTTATAAGCTTGCAGTTCAAGCTTCTTTCATGTGCTTGTTTAGAATATAACTCTAGTTTGAATTGCACTTTGCTCTCAAGAATATGCTTTGGCTTGCATATCAGAAATGCATATGTAATTTCGTGTAAATCTTATTCTGTTCCAATTGTTAGCTAATCTAATTATCCCTTTATGTGAATCCTGTTAGTTGTATGAAGTTGCTTATCAGATGGCTTAGTTTCTATTTACGAAAGAATGAAGAGTCTATTTCTTTTACCATGCCGCCCATTCTTGCCTTCGCCCTTAACTGTTGTATGTAGGTATGGGAATATATGATGCCATGAAGTTGTGCAAGGCTGATGTTTCTACAATCTGCATGGGTCTTGCTGCTTCCATGGGTGCATTTATCCTTGCCGCAGGAAGTAAAGGGAAGAGGCTTTGTATGCCAAATTCCAGGGTGATGATCCACCAGCCTCTTGGAACTGCTGGAGGAAAAGTAAGAGATTTTAATTATTGATGCTTAACTTTGTTTCAGTTTCCTGAATCCCTATGATGCATAGGTACTCCAAGAGAACTCCTTGGATGCACGTACCCCATGTCTTGGGTATTTGATTTTAAAAAGAAATGCTTTTCTCTCAAAATTATGGAAATTCATTGTAGTTTCTGATACAGTACAACATATGGGGCATTAGTTTGTTTTTTAGATGGTACCTTGCGGTAATTACTTATCCGTCCTGAAATTTTTTATAATTATTAACAAATGGAATTTCTTCTCAAGTTATTTTCTATCTGATGCTCCTGCTTGCAACTTTCATACGCATGGAAAACCGTTAAAAGGGGTCCTCAGAATATATAATTCTATAGTTTAGTAAAATAAAACTTATCTGCATGCTCATATGCCTCGATGGTTTGAACTTAGAAGTTTCAACCTCCTTTTCCAATGAGAATACTGATGTTAGGTAAATTCTGTTTCTGTGTCTTGTGCAACTTCATGCTTATTTTGTTAGATCCTTAATGTTGGCATGAATAACGAGTAACATAATAATTAATAATGCTAACATTGAAGACAAAAGGAAACTAGAAAAGCTAAAATTGAGGGGAAAATGACTTTGGTTCATTTATAAATACAGCTGAGGAAGAGTTACTCAAACATCCTGGAAACAAGTGTAACAAGTGCATACAGGTTTCTAAATTTTCTCAAATTTTGGTTCCATGCATTTTCTTCCGTGAACAATTTGCTGTCGAACTATGGAAACTTTTGATATTAATGCACTCTTTCTTACACCCACTCACACACACACGTATATATTAATCCATGATTGAACTTTAGATATAAATACACTGACAAGATACTTTTAGTTTCTGGTGTAATGGGTCCTGGAAAACATGTAAACGTGCTACCAAAGAAAGATGATCTCTGAGCCTGACACTTGAATTAAGAAATCATTAAAATGTATAGATTTGTGAGGGAGTTACATGTAAGAATCTATCACTTTGTTCTAGTATTCAAGAATGAGAAACAATTTCAGAAAGAAATTTAAACAAAATGTGAACTCTTTTTTGTTATAGTCTTGTAGTGTGATTAATAGATGTCTCTTGGCAGCATGAACATTGCAGACTTTCTGAATTCTGATATTTATTCCAGGCAACAGAGATGAGCATAAGGATAAGAGAAATGGCATACCACAAGATTAAGATAAACAAAATACTATCACGAGTGACTGGGAAATCGGAAGAGCAGGTTATCCAAATCCTGATGCCTTTTTCCTTCCTTACTGTGCAGACTTATTCATTGCATTAGTACAAGGAGTTGCCAATTGTTTGGTATGTGTTTTCTCATTGTTCTTTATATAGATTGAACGGGATACAGATCGTGATAATTTTATGAATCCCTGGGAGGCAAAGGCGTATGGTTTAGTTGATGAAGTCGTTGATGATGGCAAACCAGGGTTAGTTGCTCCTATTGCAGAAGCAACACCCCCACCTAAAACCCGAGTATGGGATCTATGGAAAGTTGAAGGTAGCAAGAAAGCCAAAAAGAATTTGCCCTCTGAGGAAAAGATATTGCAGAATGGCTTTGTTGGTGGTGATCAAGGAAACGATGAGGGGCAAGACTCGGAACACAAAGAGGAAGCACCAATGCCTTCATAAGGCATGGCTCAGAAATAGCTAGATCAGTTTTTGCTTTATGAAGCTGAGTGATTGAATGGGCCAGATATTTAAAAATGTACAATTAGAAGAATATTTTTCCCTCAGAAATATAAAAGGTTGAACCATTTTTTCTTCCAAATTCATCAAGTGTGAGTCTCTATAGAAGATTTCAACTTTTCTAATGGTTGCTGAAAAGAACGTCGATTTTGTTTGTACCTTCTTTCTTGTCCTTGAGATCTTGTGAAGTGCACCTCTTTATGGGTGCTAGATATTGCATTTTGACAAATTTCAAATCCATTTTATTGAACAATATTCTGCAAGAGACTTTCTACCAGATTATGTGAAATACTGAGGCAATGAAGCTATATTTCACCAGGGAGCATATATAGAGTGTGTGTTTTCTCAGTGTGGCAATTTCAGAATGATGTGAAAACTGTGGCAGCCGAAAAGGAAAGAGTCTAGCCCCGGTGATCAATAGAGAAAACATTCCTCTGGCTAGCCCTTTTCCGCAGAATCAAGGTCAATAAAGTCATGGACAACAGAGCTTCACTAGCTGCATTGGGAGTTTTTGACATTTGAACAGCACATTACCCTATCAATGAATTACAAAGACAACTCTAATTATCTTCCAGCATTTTCTGAAAGATTTCCAAATCAACCAATCTGGGAGTATATATAAAATCAAACCAAGGATAAATGAATGGTGAAGAAAAACAGGGAAAACTAAATAGTAGACACAAATATTCAAATAGCCAAAATCAAGGTTGGGTAAAACACCTTCCAAAGATCTTTCAAAGTAGATTCAACAGAGCACCAACGTCATGCCTTTACCCAAAACCTCCTCCGAGACCAATCTGCCCTTCACTTTTCTTTTCATTTGATAACCTCACTTCAACAAAAGCAGAAATAACAGTTTATCATGCTGAAACTCTTGGCAATATGCTCAAATGAAGCCTCAGCCTACACCTTTCAGATAGAGTTAACGGAATCACCATCACTGCTTTCACTGTCACTGCTACTGCTCCCGCTGCCACTTCCACTACCACTCCCACTTCCACTACCACTACTCTCACTCCCACTGCTCCCACTGGAGCTTGATGTTTGCTCCTCCTTTTCCTCTGCATTTACCTGAGCTCTTAGTGCTTCTGCAGCATTGCGACCCTTATCTGCCTCATCATCACTAGCATCCACATCAGCTATCTCATCATCTGTGTCATTTTGATGTGGTATATTGATATCGATTCCAGTATCAAATTCTTTCACATCATTATTTACCACATTAGCTTCTCCACCATAATCATCATCATCATTCAGGATATCTAACTGCTCCTCCAAATCATCCATCTTATCTGGTGAGGCATTGGATGCATTTTCTTGTCCGGATGGATAGTCAGCCAGCTTCTCACTTCTGGGTTTTGCATCTGGGCCTGAGGCAAGAGTTGGGAGATCATTAGATGGTGAGACACTGATAACAACCCTAAAGCAAAATGGTCACATGAAGAATTTAAGAATTTCTCACCCAAACCCCCTTCAGCAGAAAAATTCCGGTATCACTCTTTTTTTGAAAAAGGTCCCACATAGAAAAACTAGAAGCATGCTAAAGCAGCCAAAGATGGACTTCTTTCTGCTTGAAGAGGAACATGGGGAATAAGAGTCTGATTTAACAATATACACTTGAGTCTGATAGAAAATCAGTCAAAATAACCACGAAGTCAAGAGAAGTAACTTCAATGTGGCTAGCCAACAGAAACATCAACTCAATATCTGCTGAGCAAGTAGCTGCAATAATGTCCTAGAACTATTCTTCTGTAAAGGGCCATGTGGCACTAAATACATAGTATGAACAATTAACACAAGACCCATTTAGGCACTGATCTCATATACACATATTACCTCTCCAACATTCACACAGTGCACTAAGCTTTACCTGTCCAATATCTATGTATTAACTATTGATATACTCATATTGGGTTGATTTTCCCCCTGATGTATCATCTATGAAGTTTTTAGAAAAAGAAAGTCACGATGGGAACCACCCATATCTTTTCCGATCGGTATCTGGTATTGAGCAGTAATTAATGATTTTAGGACCATTGCCCACAGTTATGGAGACCAGTAAGTACCTTGCCTTGGTCTAGTATCAATGAAAAAGTTCTTGATTTCTTCAAGCTAGGTTTGACAAATCTGATAAACCTTTGGCTCTCCGCGAATATCCTATATCGCCAGTGCCACATATCCAATTTTTTTTTTTTTTAACTTCTTAGCGCACAACATTTGACTTTTTATTTGACTGCTAATGAGTGGCAACTAAGCAGCTAAAAGTTAACAAATCCACCCACATGGGGAGGAAATATCAGGAGTCCTTTTTATTTTGGCTTTTAATTTTAAAGACTTTAACCACGCTTTTAGTCTTTTTAACCTGTAGCTAAGTTCCTAATTGCAACACTAATCCATTACTTAGAATTGATTAAAGAAAGGGAGAATGGTGGAGGAAGGAATTATTCTTTTTAAAATGGAATTTCCAGATTCTAAAATAGTGGTACTACTTGTGTAAGAAAAACCCCATACCAGAGCTTTTGAAGTCTCCAATATCAATCCTTTCCACTTCAACCTGTACAAGAAGCAAAGTTAAGCTATTAGAGTTATGATTGTATTCTAGAAAACTCAAAATATATTCAGTTACTCCTATTGATTTCCATATTCCTTTGGAAGGCAGTGGAAGAAGATACTTATGCTAGTATTCATTTAATCCTCATCGTCCAAGCAAGCTTAACAAGTCTTATGTGTCAAAGAGAGAACACAAAGGAATTAACAGTCAACCCCCATCCCAGCCCCAGTCCCCCAAAAAGAAGAAGAAAACAGAGAGAGGAGAGAGAGAGAGGGACAAACAAAAACCCTGGCTTTGCTTGCAAGACATTAGTGATTGTATGATCTAGTGCTGATGCAATTACTGCTTGGCGAAGACTGATACATATAAGAACCTGATAGGTTTCAACATCCTACTTTGAACTTGTGTAACAGCCACATCAAGTCTTCCAGAATTGGAAAAGAGAAAATGGGCTAAAATTTATCTACTTAGTTACCTCTGAAGCAATGAAGAAATAAAATTTGACGCCTCACAAAATAACTCAATGATATGCATATGGTATTAACTAACGAAGTTCCAGATTAAAGCAAGTGTAAGCAAAAGATAGGTGAGGCCCGCAGTAAGAAAGACAAACATTTCATCTGGCTCCCTTTGAAGTTTGAAGGAAAGCCAAATCAAACTCGCGGTTAAAAAATCAAAGGGGCTTACCGGCACAGCTGGAACAGGATTTTTAGTGAAAGACGGGAACTTGTTCCCTTTTGCAACAGGCGGCGGTGAACTAGACTCGGGAGCTAGCCCAGTAGACGCAGATGAAGCAGAGGCAGACAAAGCAGCAGAAGCAGACTCCCCAGGCAGGCGCAAATGCTTCAGCCGCTTTACTGCCCGGTGAAGCCGCTCAAGCCGAAAAGACTCACCATCAAAAAACAAAACAGCGTCATTTTCCTTGTAATCTTCGCTGATCCCTTCAAATGTAGTCTTCGGTTTCCCTTGTTGATTGTTATGAAATTCAACCGTAACTTTATTATCCTTGCTCTTCAAAGTTCCGGGCTGATTCTTATCAATCGATGCCGGTTTAAATTCATCTTAACAAAAAAGAGAAACAAAAAGAAAAAAATCATTGTACGCAAATCCCAGATTTGAAATTGACAAAAAGAGGAGAAAAACAGAGGATAGAATTGGTAGGCATACAGCGTAAAGTGCAGAACTTGGACGAAGGATGATGGTCTTTGAAGGAGGAACCTAGGGTTAAATTATACCAACGATCGGGTTGGGGAGCCGTGCTGGGCTCGTTTCTATTTTTGAAGTTCGCCATGATTCTACCGTCTTCTTGGAATTAGATCGTCCAATAACTAAAGAAACCTGGGAGGGCACTGCTTCTGCAACCGGAAGTCTTTGAAGATGATGATTGGATTCATGGGAACAAGGATGAGAAAGAACGAGGGTATTCTTGTCTTTCAGGACACACGTCCATAGGTGTCCCGGGGGTCCGAATCCGAATCAAGTCCAACCTTTACTTGGCCCTCCAACACTATGTTTTAAAAATAGCTTGTGAATTGCCCTAATTGAAATGAAAAGGTAGGTTAAGACTGAATCTAAATCAAGTGGAGAATCATTGCAAAATATATTTATTTTATTTTGGTTAAATTGCCTCCTTTATATTTTTCTTACAAACCATAAAAGCTTTTCAATGAGAGTCTTTTTGTCAAAAACTAAAGCATATCAACAATATTTCTTATAAAACATTACATATCTTTCTTTTTCATACTATTGAAAATTTTCAAGAAATTTTTTCTTAACCTGCAAAACGAATCCAAACGATAAAAGTAATCTTATCTATTACTCAATTATCTGGTTTCAAGTTATAAAGAAAATATATTATTCAATTTTGAGAGATTTATTCTCAATTAATTTTATGAGTCTCTAAATATTTGTATTTTAATAAATAATGAAAAAGTTTCATTAGCACAAGTGAAAGATAGTCATAACAAAAAGTTTACATTTATTTCCTCATTCGATGGGGATATTTTAAATGAATATTTTTAAAAATATTAATATTTTTGGATGAATTTATTTTTATTTATTTCCAGAATTTTTTTTTCTAATCAATAAATTTTCTTTTTCATTCATAAATTATTTCATTTATTTAAGCCATTAATTATGTTTCTAGGTAAATTCATACAAAAATTTCCTATCCTTTTCATAGGTCGTGTAGCCTCTTAGCTGCAAAACTTCTTTGAGCAGTAAAGTGAAAATGGCAACCCAAAGTGGAGGGTATCCCATTTCATTAACACAGCTTGGTCGTGCATATGGTTCTACAAATCATCGGAAACCTAGAAATATTGTTCAACTTGGTCCGAGTTTGAGGTTTAATCGGACTGGGAATTTAGATGAACCTCGTCTCCCAAAATTCTTAATTCAATCCTCTGAGAAACAGACCCAGAAAGTTCTAAGAACTTGCAGAAATTGCAAGACTCAGTTCGACCCTTTGCTCAATCACCCCCGGGCTTGCCTTTATCACACTGCTCATTTTGGCGGTAATTCTCTGCATAATTCATCCTTAATGGTTTTGTATATAAATGTATGACCTTGAGAAAAGAAGGATTTTTGTGCTTTGCCGATGTGGTTATTTTTTATATTTCATATAATTTGGGGATGATTGCTTTCTTTGTAAAAATACTTGACATGAGGATTGGAATTTTAATGCTGAAAAGGACGCCCAGAATTATGCATTTTGTTACAAATTGGATATTCCATTCAGTGGAAAAGAGAGCTAACAATTTGTTCAACTTCGGATTTGTTAGGTGTATTTTCCCCAGTACCATTCTGATTCTAGAGAATAAGAATGTATTACCTAGAATACAAGTTCTGAAATGAGATAGTTGGCTGTTTGTCTCTTTCCGTTGCTTTTGGGCAGGAGAAACTAAGAGGAAATTTGAGAGTGTCTACATTGGGGGGACCATGAACACCCCTGATTCAGGGAAAGTCTTTGAATATTGGCATTGCTGTGGGTCTGAAGATCCTTTTGATCCTGGATGTACTGCCGCACCTCATGCTTCCTATGATGATTAATGCCTTTCTAGGTTGATTAATGTATCATGTTGATTTGCTGATTACTCAAGTTGATGTTCTGTGGTAAGTTCTCTTAATCTGTACTTGCTAGTAAGATGCTTGCTGTTCAAAACTGTAAAGTTGTAATAAACAAAGTGAATAATCTTTGCTTTGTCTTTTTTGTGGCTATGCTCCAGCATAAATTGAGTGGGAAGAGAGGGGGAAAAGATTAATTCTATCTGTAAGTTAATCTTTATATGTAAGACATAAATATTTGGAGACTGTAGCAGGCTTCTTATGCACTAGTGATTCAGAAAATGACCCTCCTTTATGGAACCCATCGTATAACCCTTGAGGAACGAATTAAAGGGGCTGGAAATAAGACAAAGGAAAACCAAAGAAGGGGAAAGAAAACAGTGATTCTTGGGGAGAAAAATGTTTCCCATTGAAAGATAATGGAGAACTGGTTCTCATTTATAATTAAGTCTGAACTCTGAAGAACTGGTCATCATACTGGTTCTTGCCAGATGGGTGAGGATGCTGAATTACAATAATTTGAATTTTCAAAAGATCACTCTAAAGAAGCATGCCTTGATTTATATTTAATGAAAAATGGATTCAAGGTTTCTCCAGGGTTCTGTTATTTTCATCTGATAAGGTGGAATCATGCTTCTCTGGTTGATTTATTTGTGGTTCCTTGTCCCCATTAGGTGCTTGTAGATGCTTCAGTTTCTGTGTGATCATTCACTTCATAGATATCACTTCGTTGAGATATATACAAATAAGTTGAATTCCATGCACCTTCCCACTTTTTACTGATCTTTTATCTGGTATTCAATTGCTAATGATCTTCTAGCAAACCTTGGTCTGCTCCATTTATTTCATCTTGTGATCAGGGCAATATGGACAACGAGAATGATTTATGTCTAAAATTTAGTGTGGGCTCTTTCTCTTTGCTCCTAACTTCACTGTTCCTCTGTTGTACACATTATTGACTAAGTATGGAGTCACCTATTTAGTTATTTCAAAAAGGAAAAAAAAAATATGGTGTCACATCTTCTTGTGCCTCTTTCTGTCAAACAGCAAACCAGCAAGAATTCTGTCCATAAGATGAAAGCTCATTCCCATAAAATTGTGGGTCTCAAATTTTTCTTTGAACATCAATTAAGGAAGTAAATGAATTCTATGTGGGTTTTGGGAAATAATCTTTCTTAGAATTGATCAGTGCTGTTAATAAGTGTATTTCAAAGACTTCATACCTTTTAGTTTCGAAAATTTTAATTTAGATGGGTCCAGGGTAGCTGCCAATAAATAGTTTCTCAATTGTTATGGTTTGGTATGTATCATGAATGAAACTTGTTTCCATCACTGTCTTCATATGTTTCCATTTCATTTTATTCTTCTTTTTGCATTTGTATGAGCACCACCTGCCTTCAAAAAGTCCAAAATATGTTGTGGAAGTGTTTCTCCAACCACCAATAGTTTGCTTGGAAACTGTTGCTGTGTCAATATTGTTTTATGCTGATACAATCTCGTGATTATTCTCCAGACAAATTTGGTATATAACACTCGAAATGGCTATCTTGCCAACACATACAGGTGGAGAAATAATGTCAAGATTAGTTCTATTCTTTTAGTTCAATGTATTACCTCTAAACTGGTATAGCTTGTTTAAATCACTCATTTACAGTCCAAAGTCGATTTGCAGGTTTAAATTTTCTTTTATGGTGAATCACTGAATCCTAATGTTTCAATCACCTATTCTCATGAATTTTCCTTATTTTTAAATTTTTGTCCTCAAGTAAGTTATTTTGTAATTATTTTGTCAATATTAAAATATTTTTTTTCTCAAAGTATTAAGAATAAAAGAGAGAAATATGGGGGCAAAAAAAAGAATAAAATATTTATTAAACTAAAAGAATAAAAAAAGAAAAGGAAAAAGTTAAATGACTAAGATAATTTTATTTGCTTTGCCTGTGTAATTTAAGAAACCTTTGGCCCTAGAAAGAGAAGCGACCCAGCACCGCCAGGTGAGTCACTCTCACTGAAACAAGCAGAAGACAGACTCTTCCCTCCATTGGTAGTTAAGCTGATTGGACTGCTCCAAATGTGACACACGTCAAGAAGATAAATCAATTGTCTATTTTATAACCATAATAATTGTTCTAAATTTTATATAAAAACAAAATATTATAGATTTGATGTAAATGAAAAAATGTCTTTAATTATTTATTTTTCTATTTTATAACCATAATAATTGTTCTCATTTTTTTTAAAAAAAAAAGGAATAATAAAAAGAGGATGTAACCAAATAACTTATGATAAAAACAAAATATTATAGATTTGATGTAAATGATAAAATATCTTTAATAATTTATTTTTCTATTTTATAACCATAATAATTGATCTTATTTTTTTTAAAAGAGAACGTGACTAAATACCTGATCAAAAGGCCGATCTCTTCCCCGTCTCGTTCCATCGTGTCCAACTCATTATAACTCGTTTAGGAATTTTCGAAGCAACTTCTTCCACCATGGATTGAATGATGATTATACTTACACTATTTCCAGACATAAAAATAGATGTTAATTCCGTTACGCAAATGCATGTAGTTTTGTCTCAAAGCGTCTATTCCTCTGTCTCGTCGAAATTACGTCCAATCTCCTGCCCTCCTCGTCCGCGTTAAATTCCGTCCCACTTACGCGGACACGAGATGTTTTATTACTATGCAATGCATTTCTTTCTAGAATCCGAACCCTTCAAGTCCACCGTAAATTAAAATTCCATCACGCTTGAATAATCACAAAATGGGCCCCCTCCATAAATACCTGATCTTTTCTTCAACAAAATCTCGTACATCGATCTTCGAATTACAGGAGTTGATCAGCCATGGAAGTAGTTACGTTCCTTTCTTCATATCCTAAACTTCCTGCCGGCCGCGGCCGTCCATCTTCGATGAATCCCTTTATTAACCCCAGAAGAGAAGGCCGGCAACTTTTTACGAGGAGGAATCTTACTAAGGTAAACATTGTTAATGCCCACAGTAAATATGATGATAATAATTATAGGGGCAAGATGGTTGATGAGAATATGATTGTTCTTAGAATACGGATTAAGGAAATGAAGATGTTAGAGGATCAGATTCAGACAGGTGGCCGAACCGCACCTTCCGATTGGACGGAATGGGAAAAGAAGTGTTTCGTGCACTACAATGAGGATGTTTTTGTGGCCATGGGGGTGTTGCAATCTTATTTGATGAATACTAGGCCTAGTTTTGCCTTAGGGTTGCTTGCTCTTGTTGCACTCGGTGTGCCCGTATCAACTTCCTTCGTAATTTTTAACATTATAGAAGTGGCAAAGAATTTTTTTTAACCATTAATAACTTGCTAATCTTTAAAAGAATATATCAAACAAAAAAAAAAAAATCAAAATGAAATACTCAATATATGGATGTGTTGCAAGTAGATGGATGTCAAACCAATTCTATTAGCAGAGCAATTAGTTAGTTGGTTGGTTTATTAGTTAGTTAGTTAGTTTCTCCTCTGTAGAACAGTGTTTTTTCCATTTATATATAAAGCTTTTATTTGTACCGATGTAATCACTTTTTTCTATTGAATGAAATTAGTATTGATTACATTTCTCCTCTCTACAACCGGTGTTTCTATCTCCTCTTTGAAGTTTGTTAGTTTTATCAAGATGGATCGTATATAATATATAATATTTTTTATCTGTCTCTAATTATAAATTATTTAAATTCACATTTTTTTCCCTTTTTTTTTTCATGTGTTTCTTAATAAAAGTCATGGTTGAGAATGCCGTTGATGGCCTCTATAAAAAGTGGGAATTTTTGGAAATTAATTTCTTTATTTCCTTTATGGAATTTATGATATCTTTTGGTTGAAGAAGTATATAATTCACATTTTGATCATACATTTTAATTAGGAATAAACATATTTCTATTTCCTTTCATTCTATTTTATATAATTATCTATATTATTCACATAGATAGAAATTCATATTGAAAGTGAACGATACAACGCATTTATAACAATAAATTTACAATACATTACATATAATTTAGTAGTATTAAATAATTAAGGTATCACATGATGACGATGTCTTTAACTATTTCTTGCATCATGTTTGAACCCAAGAAGGAAAATGATGGAATCAAAGCCTCAATTAGGGATTGAATTTTTGTATTACAAACAAGTTCATAAAAAAAATATATATATAAAAATTATTTAAATTTAAATTTTTGATTTTTTTTTTTTAAAAAAAAGGTCTACCTCAAACTCTTTTATGAAAATTTATCTTAATTAAAATGGTGTTTTTAATTTTG
>JAOXNR010000001.1:20904932-20929624 GCA_028571225.1 Parsonsia alboflavescens | reverse complement strand
AGATATCTTTATGGTTTGAAACAAGCCAGACACGTATGGTACAATCGTCTTAGCTAATATTCATTGAAAGAAGGCTATCAAAATGATCTTGTATGCCCATGCATTTTTATTAAGAAATCTATTTCGGGGTTTGTCATTATTGTTGTTTACGTTGATGATTTGAATTTTGTCAGAACTCGTGAAGAACTCCAAAAAACTACTGATTATTTGAAGGAAGAGTTTGAATGAAAGATCTTGGAAAGACAAAATTTTGTCTTGGTTTGCAATGAACATTTTGATAATGACATCTTTTTGCATTAGTCAGCTTACACAAAAGAAGTGCTAAAAAGGATCCTTTTCGCCTTCGTGAAAACGATGAAGAACTTCTTAGAATAAAATTGTCTTACCTTAGTGCTATTGGGACATTAATGTATCTTGCTAGTCACACGTCCAGATATATCATTTGCCGTGAATCTATTAGCAAGACATAGTTTTTCACCTAGAAAAAGATATTGGAATAGTGTTAAACATGTATTTTGTTACCTTCAATGGAAAATAGATATGGATCTTTATTATAATAAATCACTCAAATCTGATCTTATTGGTTGTGCAAATGCTGGATATTTGTCAGATCCACATAATGTAAAGTCACAAATAGGTTATGTATTCACATGTAGCTGTACAGCTATTCTTGGCAATCTTTGAAACAAACCATAACCGATACATCTTCTAATCATGCCAAGATATTAACCATTTATGAAGCAAGTTTGGAATATTTCTGGTTAAGATGTGTAATCCATCATATTTAAGGAATGACTTACAATTGGATAAAGGTGCTCCTACTATTTTATTCAAGGATAATGTTGCACGTATTGCTTATATGAAGGACCGATATATCAAAGGCGATAGAACAAAACAAATCTCACCAAAATTTTTTTTCACTCATGATCTTCAAAAGAATGGTCAGATTGGTGTTCAACAAATTCGCAATTATTAGAGGTTTAAGTGAAAAACGAAGGTAAATGAAAAGGTGGTTGAAGAGAAATTATTGTTTTCTCATTCTCTACTTCTGTATTCTTCGTTCTCTACATTTTGTATTCTAGTTTTGTTAACTTTATTTTAATTATGTTATAACAAGAGTAAAGTTTTTTTTTTTTTCCTTTCATGAGTGTGGAGAAGGGTTTATCAAAATTTTTTTTAAAAGGTTATTAATAGAATTCTGAATTAAAAAAATTATTTAAAACATTTCTAATCATGAAAAATTGAAAACACTTTCATTAGTATTTACTTTGTCATTAAATATAGGTCATGTTAATTAATTTTTTTATTACTAATTATAAATTATTATTATTAATTAATTACTTTTTAAACATGTTTTTTCTACATTAACTCTAATGATTTCAAATTTTTAAAAGAGTGATTAAAAAGTATTTTAAGGAAAAAAAATTTCCTTGATTTTTTAAAAACGACATTCAGAGGCAATACTTATTTTATATGGATTGAGTCCATGTGATTCTGAGATTTTTTTGTTTTGTTTTGTTTTGTTTTTTTTTTGTAATCAGAGATTCAAGAAGAGGAAAAGGCAAAGAAAGTGTACAACCCGTAAAAAAAAATAAAATATAACCGTAAGAAGTCGGTTTGTTCCCTTACATCCCAATATCTTTCTTTTTCTCCAGTCGATTGTTCTTCGTCATGCCTCAAGCTTCAACCATGGTGTTCATCAAAACACCTGACAACAAAACCCTAACCCTAGAAATCAATCCCAAAACTTCCACCCTCAATTCTCTTACTCATCAGATCGAAACCAAGCTCCACGTTCCACTCGCCCTTCAACGCATCTATCTTTCGCCACGTCTTATATCAATTCCTCAGAACGATGGCATTCCTCTCTCGGTTCTTGGGGTTTTGCCACATTCGACCCTAACTCTGCACATTCCTCTCATGGGCGGTATGCAAGCTCCCGTTGTACCCAAGAACAATCGGCTTGACTTCCTCAATACGAGGCCGCCTCCTAATTATGTTGCTGGATTAGGTCGTGGTGCTACGGGCTTTACTACCCGTTCTGATATTGGTCCTGCCCGTGCTGCACCGGACCTGCCTGATAGGTCTACTGGTGCTGGTGCTGGTGCTGCTGGAGTAGGCCGTGGAAGAGGAAAAGGTGGGCCTGGTGAGGAAGAGGAGGACGAGGAGAACGAGGATAAGGGATATGACGAGAATCAGAAATTTGATGAATTTGAAGGTAATGATGTGGGGTTGTTTGCTTCGGCTGAGTATGACGACGAGGATAAGGAGGCCGATGCTATATGGGAGGCGATTGACAAGAGGATGGACTCTAGGAGGAAGGATAGAAGGGAAGCGAGGTTGAAGGAAGAAATTGAGAAGTATCGTGCGTCAAATCCGAAGATTACTGAACAATTCGCTGATTTGAAGAGGAAATTGCATACCTTGTCACATCAGGAGTGGGAGAGCATACCTGAAATTGGGGATTACTCCTTAAGGAATAAGAAAAAGAGGTTTGAGAGTTTTGTGCCAGTTCCGGATACCCTTCTGGAGAAGGCCAAGCAGGAGAAAGAGCATGTCACTGCATTGGATCCTAAGAGTAGGGCAGTTGGCGGAACTGAGACTCCATGGTCTCAGACGCCTGTTACAGATTTGACAGCTGTTGGTGAAGGGAGAGGCACTGTGTTGGAGCTGAAGCTGGACAGGCTTTCTGATTCAGTTACTGGCCAGACTGTAGTTGATCCAAAGGGTTATTTGACTGATTTAAGGAGTATGAAGATTACCAGTGATGCAGAGATTTCTGACATTAAGAAAGCTAGAACGTTGCTCAAGTCTGTCATACAGTCTAATCCTAAGCATCCACCAGGATGGATTGCAGCTGCAAGGTTAGAGGAGGTGGCTGGAAAGATTCAGACTGCCAGACAACTTATTACTAAAGGCTGTGAAGAATGTCCAAAAAGTGAGGATGTATGGCTGGAGGCCTGTAGGTTAGCGAACCCAGATGAAGCCAAGGCAGTGATAGCCCAGGGTATTAAGGCAAATCCAAACTCAGTGAGACTATGGCTAGAGGCTGCAAAATTGGAGCATGATGATGCGAACAAGAGTAGGGTGTTGCGGAAGGGTCTTGAGCATATTCCAGATTCTGTGAGGCTGTGGAAGGCTGTTGTGGAGCTTGCTAATGAAGAGGATGCAAGACTTCTTCTGCACAGGGCCGTGGAGTGTTGCCCTTTGTATGTGGAGTTGTGGATCGCTCTAGCTAGGCTGGAAACGTATGATAACTCTAAGAAGGTTCTTAATAGGGCAAGGGAGAAGCTCCCTAAAGAGCCAGCTATTTGGATCACTGCTGCAAAGTTAGAGGAAGCCAATGGAAATGCTTCTATGGTCGGAAAAATTATAGAGAGGGCTATCAGGGCATTACAGAGGGAAGGCCTGGAGATCGACAGAGAGGTTTGGATGAAGGAAGCTGAGGCTGCAGAACGTGCTGGTTCTGTTGCGACTTGCCAGGCTATAATCCGTAACACTATAGGCATAGGAGTAGAGGAAGAAGATAGGAAGAGGACGTGGGTTGCAGATGCAGAGGAGTGCAAGAAGAGGGGTTCCATTGAGACTGCCAGAGCAATATATGCTCATGCCCTTACAGGTTTCTTGACCAAGAAGAGCATATGGCTTAAAGCTGCACAGCTTGAAAAGACTCATGGCACTAGGGAATCTCTTGATGCTCTGCTTCGGAAGGCTGTTACATATATACCACATGCTGAAGTATTGTGGTTAATGGGTGCCAAGGAAAAGTGGCTTGCTGGTGATGTGCCTGCAGCTCGAGCTATTTTGCAGGAAGCATACGCTGCAATTCCTAACTCTGAGGAAATCTGGCTTGCTGCTTTCAAGCTCGAGTTTGAGAATCATGAGCCAGAGAGAGCAAGAATGCTTCTTGCTAAGGCACGAGAGAGGGGAGGCACAGAACGAGTATGGATGAAATCTGCAATTGTTGAAAGGGAACTAGGTAACACTGAGGAAGAAAGGAAATTACTGGACGAAGGGCTGAAGCGCTTCCCTTCATTTTTCAAACTGTGGTTGATGCTCGGACAACTGGAGGAACGCCTTCATAATTTGGAAAAAACAAAAGAAATGTATGAGTCAGGTCTGAAGCACTGTCCCAGTTGTATTCCTTTGTGGCTCTCACTCGCTAAACTGGAGGAGAAGATGAATGGACTTAGTAAAGCTCGAGCTGTTCTTACCATGGCTAGGAAAAAGAATCCTCGAAATCCTGAACTTTGGCTTGCTGCTGTTCGAGCTGAATCTCGGCATGGTTACAAGAAGGAAGCTGACATTTTGATGGCCAAGGCACTACAGGAGTGTCCAAACAGTGGTATTCTCTGGGCTACAGCCATTGAGATGGTTCCTAAGCCTCAGAGGAAGTCCCGAAGTGCAGATGCATATAAAAAGTGTGATCAAGATCCTTATGTGATTGCTGCTGTGGCCAAGCTATTTTGGCATGATAGGAAGGTTGACAAAGCTCGAAATTATCTGAACAGGGCTGTTACTCTTGCTCCAGATATTGGGGATTTTTGGGCATTTTATTACAAATTTGAGATTCAGCATGGCAGTGAAGACACTCAGAAGGATGTTTTGAAGAGGTGTGTTGCTGCAGAACCCAAGCATGGTGAGAAATGGCAGGCAATATCTAAGGCCGTGGAAAATTCTCACCAACCAACAGAAACGATATTGAAGAAGGTGGTAGTTTCACTAGGGAAGGAAGAAAATGCAACTGAGAATGACAAAGAGTAGATGGAGTTGCTTCTTCACCTTCTTTTAGTTTTGGTTCTTTGGTGTAGATTTGCCTTATGGATCTGGATATTATTGATTATGGATACTTTTAGATAACTTTATGTACTTGATCGACTCAGAACACTATAACTTTTATATCCTTGAATATATTTCAATAAACCTTGTGAGCTTGCTGAGCATTTTGAGCCTTTTATTGGTCTGAATTTTTTCTGCTGCGAGTGTCTTCTGTTTGAACTTTTGAAATTCTAGTCTTCTTTTCTGGTCATTGGGTGATTGATGTTGGCCATACATGCGTTTTAGGGTTAATGAGTTGGTCAGCTACTTGGAGGTTGCCTGTTGTTTTTGACCCCCTTTTGGTAATATATCGTTTCATTCTCTTTTTGTTTTTCTCTGGTTAAATGGTGAGTCTCAAGAGTGTCATTTGTCACTGATTGTTTGTGCTTGATATTGGGCTTGGTGGGATGGGGATATTCTGAACTGCTAGCCCTAGCCTCCTATTCTGGCGGTGGAGCATTCTTTACTGCTTCAGCTTGTCATCTGGTTGGTTGTTGTCTGTAGCGTCTAATATTTGGAATCCTTGTACTCGCTGTCCTTTCTTATACTCCGGCCTGTATTATTGGTTTTGATTTATTGTTGCCACCCTGAGGGTAACTTATGTTCCTATTGTGCGCTTTCTTAAATTATGCATTTTTGTGTACTGATTGATTTTTCTTCTAGGTATCCATATGTATGTTTTTCTTTTGGTCTCACAATCTAAGTGAGGAGGTTCTTTGTATAAGGGTGGAACATACAATACTGGAAACTAGTCTCAACGTGATTTGTTGTTCACTATCCATTTTTCCAAAAAAGCAGCAAGCCCCAAAAGATGTTATTTTTGGGTGTGTTATATGCTTGTCATATTTATATCTACTCTTGTATATTCTAGTGGCATCATGAACTTGGGTGACGGTGATTTCTTCTAAATTTATTGATAGGTTGTCTTGGATGGAAATCAAGAATCCTGGAATTGTTTGGGGGTTGGGAGTTTTATGAATTCCTTCGTGTAAAATTCTTACGGTACTAAAGTAGAGGCATGGAGGTCTTGGGTGTCCTGTTTGCAGTACTGATGATTTTGTGTACTCTGTGTCATTTAACTTTGTGCAATTGAATTTTAAATTTTAGGCCAAATGATGCTAGATCAGAAAAAACAAATTATACCAGCAGCACCTCCTAGATTAGCTGCTTATTATAGTTTATGGTATTTCTTTGTTTCAGTGATAGCTACGTTTCTAACCCGTGCAAGATGGTACTTTTTTGCGAATTGTTATGTGGGCATTCAGAAATTACTCGAGTCCCTGTGATGATAGCAATTGCATCACTTGCAATTCTGATGTCTACTCAATTGGCAGCAACTGTTCTCGTTTCATGATCTCTATCCACAGTCAATTGCAATTTCCAATATATTCTTCGAGCCGAGTGTTCTTTTCCCGGCAGGGTATCTGTTTTTCAGTTGTATAGTGGAATACGAGCTAAGATCTGAAATGGAGCTCTCATAAAGCTATTGACTCTCTAGCTGGTCATCTTCCCACTCTCTCCGTAAAAGAATGGGAAAAAAAATTGTTAAGCAGATTAATGTTGCATCTGTACTTCATACGTCGACTGCCCATGGTTTCTTTCCCTCTAAAACCCCCGAAAGAAAGAAAGGGAAGATTGCATGAAACTACTAAAGGAAAGAATGAATGTCGAGACAAGGATGGGTTTCTTGTGTTGCGGATATACCATGCCATCACTGTAAGCTTTTACTCCCCTTTTATCTTACAATTCTTTATACTAGGGCTTTTTCGATTTTGGTTTCATTCTGGGTATTTTTGAAAATCTTCTCTTTCCCCGTTAGCTCTTTTTCTTTCAGCATCATTTTCAGCTTTTAAGTGGGTATTTGTTTTCTTAGCTCTGGTACTTAAATTGATATGTATAAATATATATATATATATATATATATATATATATATTCACTTATTCATATCTGTATGTCCGGTTCCGTTAGTTTAATGAACCACATTGATCAACGCAAGTTCTGTTCGACTGCACTTTTTCCCTTAATATAACAAACTCTACAATCTCCTTTTGGTGAAATTTTGCTATTCGCTCCTTTTTGGTATTTCATCTTATCAGGTAGTGCTACTTGTTAGGGGTTGATTTACCGACGATTTACGAAAAACAAGGTCTCATAAAAGAAATTGTCTGCCGACTGTTTTTTCAAAATTTTTCTTTCTCAAATCTCTGAAGTCTAAACATTGAATGCTTATACAATCTCTGTAATGTGGGATCATTTTGCCTTCTTGGTGGATCTTTTGCCAACTGAATTCACCGTTAGAGCTATATGCTTAACCATCATCATCCTCAGCGAAGACATAATTGTTAATTCTTCTGCCTATAGGATGCATATTGATATGGGATCGAAGAGATTAGGACAATGCAGGATTTGCCACAATGAAGACGAAGACTCAAATATGGAGGGTCAATGTTCATGCTCTGGTAGTTTGAAGGTGCGATATGTTTACCTTTCCTGGAAATTCAACTCAAATGCATATGTTGTACAGACTTTGACTCTTGCACATTCAATGATTAGATGTGCTGATAGTAGAAAACATTAAGCGTTATGTTTAATGGATGATGAAGTAACTATATCGATAGAACTCTATTTTCTCCTTCACCTCTAAATCTTTATGTTTATTCATGGTACATTTGGCTTTAATCAAATCTTGCTTCTGCTGTGTAAAAATTCAAACTTGCAGAAAATCTTAACCATCTTTAAATTTGTAATTATGAATTCACATGTTTATACTTTGTCATGTGACCAGGAAGGGATATAACATGTGGGTTGCTTTTGTTCTTGATGTACTTGAATCTGATTTCGATGTTGGAATCAGGAGTTGAACTTGTTGGGGAGCACTTCTTGGATTGTGATCGTAAAGCTTTACAGGCCCTCAGTCAAGCTTGAACCCGGATACTAGTAGTATATGAACTTGGAAACTCGTGAGTGGTCGTGTGACAATGTCAATCACCTTGAAAGTCATATGAGTTTCCGATCTATACATATCGGTTGAACTCAATAATTATATATTAGTGTCATTTAGGCAAATAGTTCAGCTAATTTTAATACTTGTAGTCAGACCAATGAACTTGCAATCTCAAAAAGTCCAAAAAAGATGACAGTGAATCCCGCCATTAAAGTTGTAGGCAAGAGCATAGACCAAACTAATGTGGTTCCGAAGCTTCCTTAGTCTAGTCAACTTAGCAGAGACATTTGATTGGTTATTGATGTTCTCCCCTCCTTTTTCAGTAATTTTCATATTTATAAGTTATTCTGATATTGCCATGTTTGTTCACAAAGTATGCTCATCGCGGATGGGTGCAATGAGAAGGGAGATACTATCTGTGAGAGAGTTTTTATTTCCTTAACATGTTCTTTGTTTCTAGCTTAAGCTAGTATGGTAGATGATATAAAATATTATTCAGCTTGGTTTTTCTTTTTACCTCCATTGCGATAGCATTTCAAGCCTGGATATTCAGCACCATCTCCTTTATCTCGATGTGGCAGCTTTGCAATTAACTCAAGGTATTCCTATTCTTTTTGTATGAATAAATATCTTTACTGTCATTTTATGCCACAATATGCATTATTATTCTCTTTTAGTTAATAAAATGAGAATTTTATCAGGGACAGTTGGAAAGTTGCAAGGGTCCTTCCTACTGATGATTTTTTGGGAATGGTTTCGAGGAATCACTTTCTTTCAGATTCCGACTTGGAGGACAATATAGAATTCGGTTCAAGAAGATTGATCTGCGGTCAGATGGTTGCTATAATTGTACTGCCTCTCTTCCTCCCTTTTTCTTTCTTTCAGTTTTATGCATATGTTTGTGCATAGGAGTGTGTTTTGTCTATTCATTCTACAAGGAAAAGAGAAATCTCATCTACTATAGATCTTTTGACCAGGCAATCTCCTGTTTATACATATGTGCAGTTCACAGTTCTTCTGGTACTGCGCCTTACCTTACCAATCATCATTAGTTGCGCAGGAGAGTACTCAGCCACATTGTTCACGGTAAGTTGCAAGAACTTTCATTTCTTTGGGATGAAAAGCTCAATTTTTTTCTTCTTTCAAAAAATCAACGAAGGTAGATGTTTTCTGGGCTTTTTGCAGTTGCTGATATTTAGAATTGTCGGGATTCTCGTGCCAATTTATATTAGGCAGCGTCATCACCATCAGGTATGTTCCCAGCGTTGTTCTGCTGTTGTTTTATCCGAAAGAGCTAGTTCAATGAATTGATGGTTATTTATAATTTTCTAGGATTTTGGCAACGATTTGCAAGGATGTTCAGATGAGGAAAACGAGTTACCAAGGCGACATCCTCGACCACAGCTGATTCATTCTGGCTGACTCTTGTTGCAAAATTTGGTTAACAAAGCAACAGTGGAAGGAAGGAAGGAAGGAAGAAGTCCCATGCAAAGAAAACACATAAACAGGAGGATTCCATGATTATGAATTGAGAGAGCTATGAACAGACGGGTAACTCTTCAAAAGGAGAAATTAGCTCTCACTGTCGATGATGTTTAGCACCCTATCAACGCACAATTATAACACCACTCGTACTAAGTGGTTTCTCAAAGGCAGACACGTACATGACATATATTAATTTTATTTTTACCTTCAAGATCACATTCGTGCTTGAGTTGTTATGTTACTCTTCCTATGGGTGTTAAATGCACTTGCCTGTCCCAAGTGTGCATTCTTTAGTGGTTAATATTTAATTTTATTTTTAAAAAATAATCTTCAATGAAAAGTTTTTTTAAAAAATATATTATATTTTAAAATGATAAATTAAATTTTAAGAATATTAGATCATTTTTTAAATAATAAAAAATAATATAGTGTACATGTATAGCATTTTCATATATTTATGGATTTGTTAAGGTGAGTTTTAACCGTTACCGTAACGAAATTCTTGCTCCGTTTGGTTGGCTGTATGAGCATTGTAGTAGGAATTCTGTCATAGTAACGATTGGAGCGCGTATTAAGACGTGCTGGGCAGCAACTCATAAATATATATATATCGGTTTTGCTACGGCGTGCTGTTTATTGAAATGAGTCCTTACTCATTTTAAAATTTTAAATAAATAAATAAATGGTGGTGCATTTGGCAATTGCAATTCTTTTTTTTTTTAAAAAAAAAAAGGGTGGTGCACCCCTAAAAACTCATTCGACCAATGCGTTCTCTTTCTTCCTCCTCCTCACCTCGCTTTCTTTCTTCCTATCATTCTTCCTTCCTTCCTCACCTCATTTTTGCCTTTCCTCCTTACCTTCTTCTCCCCTTTCTTTCTTTCTTCCCTTTCTAATTGTAGTAAATTTGGAAATTATAAAATTACCTCTTAAATTTTAAAAATTAAACCCTAAACTATTTTTTTGATTGAAGTTTCTTCTCAAAGTGTTCTAATTTGGTGGACATATTAGATCAGTCCATTAGATTAAACATATTAGTAGTCCATGAATGAAAAACCTAACTTTTTTTTCCATTAGATTAGTTGAAAAAATATTTATTTGAATATACTATGTATATTTCATAAAAATTAATTTATTAAATTTTATCTAAGGATATTGTAAAGGGGAAAAAAATATTTTACTTTTTAAATTTCACCATAGGGTATTTTAAGATAAAATTTAATAAATATTTTTTTGTTTTGTTTTCCTGATCTTTTTCTCCTTTTTTTTTCTTCCAAGTGCTTCTCATGTGGAAATGAACATTCATGGCCTGTTTCATTCAGTTGCCATGAAGGTTATATTGAAGAATGTATAATTTGCTTAAATGAAGTATGTAAACTAACAAAAGGGTTGCGAGACTGAGACATTGATGGAATAGCTAGTTATCAAAAAAATATTTTAGGGTTTAGTTTTCAAATTTCAAAAAATAATTTTATAATTTCCAAAATTACTACAATTTTAAAAAAAGAAAGAAAGAAAGGGGAGAAGAAGGTTCACATGAAGGCGGGAAGAAAGGAAGGAAGGCAGGAGGAGGAAGAGAGAGAATGCAGTGGTGGGATGAGTTTTGTGGTTAAGGATGGCTTCCATGGTTGACTTCTACTGGTTTTTGACTTTTCTATTTCGTTTAAAGAATTAAAAAAATATATTCTTTCTGATGCATGCAGGTGGACTTGGGGGTGCCGCCGGTTTTGGGAATCCGTTCATAAAACGGATCCCAATCAGGCAAAAGCCCAACTCACAGAGAAACTACAAAGTTGGTAATGCTTTCAATAGTAGATTACTTACATAACTATTCAAATAAATTATATGAACTTAATACATAATTCACTTAAATTTTTTAAAAAATACATAGAGATAAGATTTTACATTAAAAAAAATACATTTCAAATATACCTGAAAACAGTAACGTTTTAAATTTTAATGAGATCTATATTAAAAAAATAAAATAAAATAAAAACAAAACATATTAACATGTTACAACACTGAGATAAATAAACGATACACATTCAGATATAAGAAACATCACAGCAAAGAAGACGCCATAAATAAATAACTATAACAGTATATGTCAAAAAAACAGAAAAGGTATCATCAGCAAGAGCATCATTCTTGCGAACAAAATAAAGAGCACAGGACACAACTCAGAGCTAAACATAAAACACAGGCATTCCTTGAACGGACAAGACCAACAGACGATAGTTTATTGGAAGAACACTAAGCAAACAACCAGAACACTTCGAACTGAAACAGTAAAAGCTAGAGGAGTCCCATTTATTCCTCATCGCTCTCAGACTCAGCATTCTGAAGCCACTCAACAAAAGGTTTGGCATTCTTCCAAATTGCTGAATCCTTGTTCTTTCCTGATAGGCCTTCCTCATACCACTTCACTATATATTCTTCCTCCAAAATGTCAGCATCATACAAAGCCTTCAGAACAAGTGCTACTTCCTTCACTGCAGTTGGGTTCGATTTCTTTGAAAATTCCTCAACTGCTCGAAGCAGCAGCAATTGTGAGCCTGCTTCCTGAGCAACAGATGCAGCAAGATAGTTTTTCTTCTTGGCAACCTCCTTTGCAAACCCTTTCTCAACATCACTAAGGATTGCCTCATACAGTGCAGTCATAACTTCCTGAGCAGACCCAGAAAGTGAAGATATGAAGGATTGAAATTGTTTAGCCGTGACTCCCTTTTTTATACTTGCATCAATTTCTTGAACAAGTTTCCCATGGGTTCCACTTCCATTCTCCACAGGCGATTTAGGACTTCCATGTGCTTTATCAACTTTCTTGCCCTTCTTCTCTTTCTCATTGTTTGATAACATGACCATACCAGCAGTTACAGCATTAAGCTGTTCTTGAATCTGCTGCCGGGCTGCTTCCATTGATGTGTCTGTTTGCCACTGCACATCGTCATCAGCATCATCATCCACCTCTTCCTTCTCCTGAGGAGAGGCTCTGGATGGTGAACCTTGATCCTCATCGGACCCACTCGCTTTCTTCTTAAATGAAGAAGCTTTGCTTGGACCCTCTTTGGATGCAGTCTTCTTCTTAATTCCCTTCTTCAACTTCTTCTGTTCCTCATCAGCAACTGCACCTTCTTCAGCTCGCTGCACCTCAGCCCTTCGCATTGCCTTCTTATCCTTCCCCTTTTTAACCTCAGGTGGGTTCTTCAAAATGAAAGTGGTTAGTTTGTCCCTCATGTCCACATCAGAAATAAACCCACAAGCAGCACATTTCAGTTGGATCATCTGAGTCTTGGTGATGATAATCTCAGTTTCAGGGTTTCCACAACCATAGCACTGAACATATTTTTTGATGAAGTTCTCAAGAAGGGCAGCCAATTTAGGAGTATCATGAGATCCATTCACAAGTGAGGTTCCAGTTTTCTCATCAAACTTGGATTGCGCACCAAGCTCACAACCGAAGTACTTTGTGGTGTAGGAAGGTGGCCTTGCAAGTGCCTTTGCAATCTCAACATTGTTCACAATATTAGTTTTGATTCCATTTCCACGACCCTCAATTTTTGTGATCATCTTTGGCATCTTGTACCTATAGAAGGCATCATCTCTGTTGCTGGCACCTATGTTTTGTAATGCCATCTTCGTTTCACAAAATATTGATAAATCCTTTCTTTTGACAAGGTCAGGAAGTACCGGATTTCAATAAATGTGACTCTTCAAAGGATATATCTGAACACAAAAGCTGATCCTCTAAATCAGTGAAAGGTTGCACAGTGCTGCAACCAAGAACCTCTGTGTATTCTGGAAGAAACCCAAGATGCATACAGTCAACCTTTCTTAAAGAACTTAGGTTCTTTTTCCTTGATGCAGGACAATATTCTCCAAGCAAACCTATTAGTCCCAGATATGTAATGGCCACCTCGGACATAAAAGAAGTTTTTCTTCAACAAATTTAATATAAGTATATGCAGATGGCAATAGAACCTGAAAGCTTTCAATGCAAACAGACCCCAAAGTTAGTATTCAAGGCATTCATGAGCCACTCAGGAAACAAAATAATAAATAAAAGACTAATAAGATTCTCATACAACCAAGGCATTATATGTGATTCAAAAAAATAATAAAAAAAAAAATCATATCTTTTGAAGACAACTAAAACAAGAAACTTGCAGACCATGATAGGATAAGCATAAAACCATAGTGTTGCAAATTAATGTAATTACAAATTGAATATTACATCCAAATTATAAACATTGAAATCCACACAAGATAGATTTCTGGCCATCCTATGTCCTCAACAGCAGACAAGCTCAGAACAGATATAATTCACACAATCACATTCATGGTGAAACCCAAATATTAACCTTATCTATCTACAACTATTCTCACCCCTCAAAAAGCCCAAAACTCACAGCGCCAACAACAAAAACTAACTAGCTTGAGTGCTCAACCAGGCTTGAAAGAGCTCAAGCCTCAAAAACCTAAAAATTTCAATACCATCCGAACATAAAAAAATCCAATTTATGAGAAACTCAAAACAAACAAATCAATATTAAACAACGCTAAACCAACTAGAGATTATCAAAATACCCAAGACTAAATAAATAGAATGATTCATTGGCACCAAAACAACACCGGAAGGAACAATAAAACGTGGATACCAACAAGTACAGACGCTAGAACACGCTATAAATCTTTTCTGCATAAACCAATCATTCGATCAATCCAGATTTTAGATAAGAAAGATGGATTAAAATCATTACAGAAATCGAAGCAATACAAATAACAAACGATACAAGGGAATAAAAAAAATCGTAGAGACTCACCGATGGAACGAATCCCAGTAGCTCGACCGATATGCAGATGGAGAGAGAGAGTAGGGTTTTGTAGGGAGTAGTTGTGGATGAAGAGGAGATGAAAGATGAAAGATGAGAGATGAGTCGGCGACCAGAATACAATTTTATTTATAGGGTTAGGATAGTTTTCCTTTTCCTTTTTCTATTGGTTTTAAAATTAAAACAATTTTTTTGAAAAATAAAAAATGAATAAATATTTATAAATAAGAAAGACAATAGGATAATATTACTATCATTATATTATATATATTTAATTAATTTATGTGGATTATCCCGGATAAAGTTAATAGTTACTTTAATTTTATATTTATAAAAATCCTTATAGGAATACTGTTAAGTTTAACTTTGCATTAATTCTATTATTATTATTATAACTTAGACATATTTCACGTTAAAAAGAACTTGGACATATTATATACTTGTATAGCTAATATTTATATTATTATCAGAATTAAATACAGAGATCTCTAATAACGTAATATCAAATTAACACTTAACAGTTATATCGAAATCCTTTTAGGAATACATTTATTTCTAATGGATGAGTTTGTTTTTGTAATTTTTTTTATTAGGGGAAAGGAATTAAGAATATACGTGTTAAAATATAGTATTTTTATTTTCTTATTCTATAATAACTCAGATTATCATGTGACTTGAAGTCTTGATCATTGAATACAACACAACAATAATTTATCCATAAAATGATTTTTTTTTCTTTAATTATTCTCTACCTCTTTCTACACTTTTTCCATCAAATTGCTTCTTAAACATTTTCTGTTTTTTATCGATATATTTTAATAGATAATATTACTATTTCCATATTGAATATCTTAATTTCGATTTAATTAGTTGAAATCGAATGACTTTTTCTAAAAAATATATATATATATTTTAATATAAAGTATCACTAACAATTTTATATCTACTAGCTAAAACTCTACAAGAAGGAAATTTTGATAATTTTATGATAGTAAATGAGCTTATTTATCAAGTTCAGTTCCACGAAAGGAGTGATTTTTTTTAATAATAGAGTGAACTTCTTACGTGTTAAAATCCTTTTTTAACCTTTCTTTATGTGGTAATGACCGGTGATTATTAATTGTAGATAGAATTCAGTTATTGGAAAGATAAATATTTTTTCGTTCAATGAATATTTAATTTAAAATAATGTAATTTTCTTAGAGTGCATGAAATTTATAACAAGGTTTTATGCATATACATCTTATTTTTTTCTTTTTTTTTAAATGTAAATTTTTTTTTATAAAATTAAAAATATAATTTCCAATTTTCATTAAAAATAAAAATAAAAATAAAAATGTTAGGTTATTAGGTCAAGAATTTAATTCACTTTGTTGGCCCTCTAACTTAAACTATAAGTGACTTACACTTAACTATTGAGTAAAGTCAATTTAGATGTATATTTGATATTTATTTTTGTCAATTATATAATTCTAATAATATATAAATATATATATGTGTGTGTGTTATAATGGATATCGGAACTCAGATATAATTATGCTTATGTTAAGTCTCTAACGGTCAATTACCTTTAAAAAAATTAAAATAAAATTGATCAAGTAAACCTAAATTTTTTTTTCAGGGTTTAGTTTATAAAATATATTTACAGAAAATAATTTTTTTTAGAATAATTTATTTTTCTTAAAAAAAAAAAAAATTGACCATGAATTAATCATTAGAGATTTAATAGGAACACAATATAATTTGAACTTTTATATTCAATATAGCATTTCCCTATATCGGCCCACTAACTTAAACCATAAGTGACTTGCATTTAACTATTCAGTAATGTCAATTTAGATGTATATTTGATATTAATTTTTGTCAATTATATAATTCTAATAATATCTTTATATATAGATATATATAGAAATGTTATAATGACTGTCGGAGCTCAAATATAATTGTGTTTATGTTAATTCTCTAACGATCAACTATCTTTAGAAAAATTAAAATAAATTTGATCAAGTAAACATAGAATTTTTTTTTAAAGGGTTTAGTTTTAAAATATACTTACAAAAAAAAAAAATTTTTAAAGAATTTATTATTTTTTTTTTTAAAAAAAGTTGACCATGAATTAATTATCAGAGACTTAACATGAACATAATATAATTTGAACATCTATGCCCATTATAGCATTTTATATATATATATAATGTCAAATCGGAGTGTCAAATAAATACCTGCTAATATGAAATTTTGGAATTTGAATTGATTTTTTTGGATTAATATGAAAGTCCATAATCGCTATCCAAAAATACTTTTTGAATGAATCACGTCTCATATTTAGGGCATCTGCTATGCATATATGCATAATGGGGTACCTAAAGTGAGACCCTTATGTCATATTTCCACTTTTTTACATCTTATCCTTCAATAGTTTACTTTTTTTTACATCATGGGAACTGTTTTACATTGCCAACTCATCTAATAGTTTTTTTATTTTTAACAATTAGATCCACCCTCTTTCTCTCTTAAAAGAAAAAAAAAAGCTATCACATGTGGAACCCATTAACCTCCAATCCCAATCATCCATAGAACACCAAATTTCTTCTACTTTTACTGAATGCTTAAATAAGAATCTCTTTTTTTTTTCTCTCTCTTCATTATCATTTTAGGCATCCAATTTTTCACCTCACTTCAATAGTTCCTCTCCCTTCTCTCTCCTAATCAAACTTGAGCACCTCATTTGACATCTTCATTTAAGATGCCCTAACCACCCCAAAGGACTATTTGAATTGATTTACTTTCATTTATTCCTCCTGAATGACATTGATGTATCCTAAAATCAATCATTTAAACTCGGCTGAGAAAAAAAAAGTAGATATAATATGAAGAAATATATATGTTGTTCATGCCAATATATATATTGTTCATTTAACGGTATGTTTTCAACATTGTTCATATCAAAATGATGTCGTTTTAATCTGTAATATATAAATTCTGTATGCTACATAATATATAGTAGTATTTCTATATATATATATATATATATGTATACACACACATCAATTGAACACTGATGCACATCAATTGAACACTGCATCCATCAATACCTCAATTACTATCATTTTCGAGGACTAAAATCAAATACTTCCGTTACCTATCGACTTTAATACGTAAGATTTTATCAATTTTGAACTCATAGCTTCTCACCTATTAATATAACATATACGTGGATGGATTGGTTGCCACTGTTTGGTCGGCTTGTCTCTTTCTTAAATTTGCAGTTGCTTTTCTTGACGTGTGTTGAAAAGTTTAGTTACCTGGACAGCGTTGGGCACGTTCATTTGGGATGCCGCTCTAAGTCTAAACCTGAATCAACCTACTCATTATCACCTTAAATTGTGTAAAGTCAACTGGTTAGAATTTAACCTCAACAAAGAATTTAAACCTTAGCTCAACTAAAGAAAAAATATTTTAACATTTTTCATATTTGATTCATCAACCACGTTTTATACTTACGAGGGTTGTTTATGGGGTTTAAAACGACTATTACACATCTACATATTACTTCTTATTATATTAATAAATTTCACACAATTACGGAACAAAAATATTTTAAGCAGACTCATGCTCTTTTTCTATAGTGCGTGATTTATTTACGTATTTGGATTCTCTAAAAAAAACAGAGTTCAATTGGTGCTTGGCTTCTTCCTTTTACGCGACAGTGATGGGCTGGAAACCTTAGGCCATCCGGTATAACATCTGATCTGCCAAAACATCCAAAAAACTATTTGACAAAAGCTTAAACCACCCAAAAAAAAAAGAAGAAGAAGAAATTTTCTGCATTAATAAAGTTCATTCCATTCCCGTAGATATAATGAATAGAATCATTGCAATTTGATTCATCTAAAAATGGAATACGTAGTTAAGATATAAGTTCTTCAACGTAAACATAGCCCCTGTATTGATGTGATCTCTTTAATAATAAATAGTAAGGTACCAAACGTACAGAGGAAAACATAGAACACTAAAAATAACAGAAGATTGAATATTGATAAAACAACCACCTGATTCATGTCCAAAAAACACCACAACTAATTAAAACAGACAAGAATTATCAGTTTATGTCAGGACTCCAAAAGATTAGCACGAGCACAACTCCTGAGTCCCAGCCTACCTCACGAGCACAGGACATATCACGAATACAACACATATATAGGGCATATCACAAAGATATCATAAAATGTTCTGAAGACAATACCGACATGCAACACTCATATCAGTAAAAACAGTTTTATTTGAAAGGCAAAGGTTCGGACTCAAATAGTAAAAATGCTCCGGTCCATCATTCTTCATCGCTTTCTGACTCAGCATTCTGAAGCCACTCAACAAAAGGCTTGGCATTCTTCCAAATTGCTGAATCTTTGTTCTTTCCGGACAAACCTTCCTTGTACCACTTCACTATGTATTCTTCCTCCAATATCTCAGCATCATACAAGGCCTTCAAAACAAGAGCTACTTCCTTCACGGCAGTTGGGTTTGATTTCTTTGAAAATTCCTCTACTGCTCGAAGCAGCAATTGTGAGCCTGCTTCCTGAGCAACAGCTGCAGCAAGATAGTTTTTCTTCTTGGTAACCTCCTTTGCAAACCCTTTCTCAACATCACAAAAGAGTGCCTCATACAGTGCAGTCATAACGTCCTGAGCAGACCCAGAAAGTGAAGATATAAAGGAATGAAATTGTTTAGCTGTAACTCCCTTTTTTATACTTGCTTCAATTTCTTGAACAAGTTTCCCATGGGTTCCATTTCCATTCTCCATGTGTGAATTAGGACTCCCTGGACTTCCATGTGCTTTATCAATTTTCTTGGCCTTCTTCTCTTTCTCATTGGTTGATAACATAACCATACCAGCTGTTACAGCATTAAGTTGTTCTTGAATCTGCTGCCGTGCTGCTTCCATTGATGTGTCTGTCTGCCACTGCACGTCATCATCATCATCTTCGTCCTCTTCCTTGCCTCTGGGTGGTGAACCATGATCCTCATCGGACCCACTCGCTTTCTTCTTGGATGAAGTGGTTTTGACCGTGCCATCTTTAGATGAAGTCTTCTTCTTAATTCCTTTCTTCAGTTTCTTCTGTTCCTCATCAGCAACAGCACCTTCTTCAGCTCGCTGCACCTCAGCTCTTCGCATTGCCTTCTTATCCTTCCCCTTTTTAACCTCAGGTGGGTTCTTCAAAATGAAAGTGGTTAGTTTGTCCCTCATGTCCACATCAGAAATAAACCCACAAGCAGCACATTTCAGCTGGATCATCTGAGTCTTAGTGATGATAATCTCAGTTTCAGGATTTCCACAGCCATAGCACTGAACATATTTCTTGATGAAGTTCTCAAGAAGAGCAGCCAATTTAGGAGTATCATGAGATCCATTCACAAGTGAAGTTCCAGTTTTCTCATCAAATTTGGATTGGGCCCCAAGCTCACAACCGAAGTACTTTGTGGTGTAGGAAGGAGGCCTTGCAAGTGCCTTAGCAATCTCAACATTGTTGATAATATTGGTTTTGATTCCATTTCCACGACCCTCAATTTTTGTGATCATTTTTGGCATCTTATACCTGTAGAAGGCATCATCTCTGTTGCTGGCACCAATGTTTTGTAAAGCCATTTTTGTTTCAGCAGAGAAAATATTGACAAATCCTCTCCTTTGTCAAGTCAAGAAGTACCAGATTTCAATAGATGTGGCTCTTCAAAAGATATCTCCAAAAACAAAAACGGATCTTCTAATGCAGTGCAAGGTTGCACACTTTTGCAACCATGTAACTCTGGATATTCTTGAAGAAACCCGAGATGCATACAGTCAATCTTTCTTAAAGAACTAAGGTTCTTTTTCCTTGAGATAGGACAATATTTTCCAAGCAACCCAATCAATCTCAAATAGTGAATGGCCTCTTCGGACATAAAATAAGCTTTTCCTTCAACAGCTTGAATATATAAATTTATGCAGATAACGCTAGAAACTGAAAGCTTCACATGCAAATAAATTCAAAGTCAAATTGCAGGCATTTATGAGCCACAACAAAAGGAAAAAAACACAAATATCCAACAAAACAAAGTGGTCCAAAGAGGTACACTGGTTCTCACACATCTGTGATTTTTCTACAAAGTTATATCATCATAAGAATAAAGAAAAACTTTAATGAAGCATGTTAGCAAGAATGAAAACGATATTATTAACAGAGGACGAGCAGGGGGGAACAGTGTACAATCATGCAAATCTCTCAAACGTAGAATGCCATAAACCAACTGCTTGAGTTTTTTCCATAAATGATTATTACATCCAAAAATGAAATCAAAAGTCAATCCAAATAGAATTATGTCTCCTCAACAACATAACCAGGTCAGAACAAATAATCCACATAATGACACACACGGACTAATGCAAATATTAACATTACTTGTCTACCATTATTAAAACTATCTCAAAGTAGATCAATCAACACGGAACAAGCTGAAGCTACAAAAAGCTCAATCCTCCTCTGCAAATCGAACATATGAAAACCCCAAAACGAATATATCATAAATGAAGAGCCAAAAAGCTTCAGATATGACTCAGTGCCACCAAAAAACAACACGGAAGCAAGAGACAGATTCTTATGTTAAATATTCCAAAGCATACCATAACTTTTCTACATAAACATGATCTAGATTTTTTTTTATTCGCGTAGGCAATGTTCTGTTCTATACTATCAAAGAGGTTTCAAAATTGAGAGTACTGCCAGAACAGAATAATATTTTCTTCTTTTTGAAGATACGATAAACTAGATTGCAATATAAACTTCTCAGATCGCTTTTCAGAAGAAGGGGGAAAAAACCTTGAGATTTAAATTTTATGCTAATACAACTAGATTTCGAATTCGCCTATGCAGATCAATCCAGAATCTCGATAAGATAGATTAAAACAATTACAGAAACTCTAGCACTACACATCATGATTGCCAAAAAGGAAAAAAAAAAACTGATTCATAACAAAAATGAGAAGGGAAGAAAAAACTTACCGATCCAATAAACCCGAGCCTTTGAAATACAGAAGACGGGTGAAGCAAATTATAGAGAGAAAATGGAAGAGATAGAGACAGTAGGGTTTTATGCGGAGTTGTTTGCAGATGAACAAGAGAAGTGAAAGGAGGCGGCGATCAGATTCCAACTTATATTTATAAGGTGGGAATGATTTCTTTTATTTTTCAAAAAATATTTTATCTGCGTTGCCAGATGCTTCCTGTGTCGTGGCTATCGTTGTACAGGTTGCCGTATGGTTAAATTTTGCTCTCAACCCTAATAATAAGTTTAGTACTAATATTTTATTATGGAATAATCAAAGGAAAAGAAAAAAATGATTTACTAATTTTTTATGGTCGGTTAAATTAAATGTTTTTTGTTTAAATAAATAAATGGTAGCCTTTGGTCTTGCTTTACACAAAACAAACTCGAGGCCCAATTATAAAGACCTCAAATTTGCTCAACTTAAAAGTTATGGTTAAATTCATGAATTGAATCTTATAGAAATACTATAATGGGTATGAATCTTATAAATTATATTATGTTCTTATTAAGTCTTTAAACGTTAATTATTTTTAAAAAAATTAAAATAAATTGGTTTTGTTTTATTATTTTTTTTAGGGTTTTGTTCATAAAATGTATCTAAAAAAATAAATTTTTTCAAAGAATTTATTTTTTAAAAAAAATAAAAAAGATCGTTGGCTGTTAGTTGATGGTTAGAGACTTAACAGGAGTATAATATAATTTAAGTTTAAGTGTCCATCGTAGCATTTCCCCTAACCATATTGAGAAATACAATTTAGAGATTAGAAAAATTTTCAAATTGAATGTTTTAGTTTTATTTTGGAAGTTCTGAGAATCGGCATTCATTTTTTAAAAACAAATCTATTTTTAAATTTATTTTCATTAATAATCCCTTAATTTGAAGAATTTAGACCTACTAATTCTTTAATTTAAAAATATATATATATATTTAACCTACTCTTGAGTCGCACAATTAAATGCATTAATTAGAATGATAATTAAGTAACCTAAATTAAGATAGTAAATATTCCCTTTTTTTTTTTTTAGTCTTTCTTTATACACACCTCAACATTACATTAATCTCTATAGTCTACGTACTTCCCACTCTATTTATTGGGTGTCCCTGACGGAAAAGTTAAGAGAGGATGTTTAATTGCAAATGGATGGAATAGTTCATCATACTTCCTGGATTAAAAACGTCAATTTGATATATATTAAAAAAAAATAACCATATATTTATGTATATAATCAGCATGTGGCGAGGTTTCATTTGTCTTGATCATTGGCAAGCTCAATTATCAAGTTTATGAAATTAAATAGGTTTAGCATGCATCATGCTGAGTTTGGCTTGGCAAGAAAAACCAAGTTGGCACACAATCATATACATATAATTCATAATTAAAAAATTATTCCACTAACTATTTCGATACGAAATTTAACAAATATAATTATGAGATCAAAGCATAAATTACTTACATATTTTTTTAATAATTGATGTGGTTCGATATATAAATGTTTTTTTAAAAAACTATGTATGAAAAAATGAAATCGTTCCAAGTAAAAAAAAATTAATTTCGTAATTTGGTTCTAAGAAGAAATAGGAGTTGGAAATAACCTTAATTTATTATGAGGAAACTTCAGGTTGACCAAAAGGGGCGGACTGTACCATGTATCCGTTTGATTTTGGATCCAACGGCAATCCGTGGGGAAAATGATCTTCTTTTCCACATTTTGTTTCTTTAAGTAATCTTCCCGTTAATATTCCTTTCTTAGCATTACAGTTTGGTAACCGATCAAAATTTACCTAAAAAAATTCTGAAGCAACATAATTTAAATAAATAAAATTTTTTAAAAAGGGTCAATTAATTTTAACTTCTTCAAACCTGAAACGATTACTTATAAAGCTATTCTAATTCTAATGGCAGCATTTTGCCGTTTGGGACTAGTTGGGGTATTTCAAAAGCAGGCATACCATCGTGATCGTGAGACACTAAACCAATTCAATATGCGAGGTCTCCTTTTGGTCTTAAGAAGTAAGAACAAGATTATGGTGATTTTACTTCCGTCTAGAGTATGATGGATTGTCTAAGGAAGTTTTGGGTGTGTCTCGAGATTAGAAGCAAATAATTTTAAGTTTAGTATCTTCTCGACCGGAATAAATAACTTGAAGTTGGAATATATCACTTGCCTACACTAAATTCCTACTAGGCACCTTACCCTGCCGTTACTTTGGTGTTCCTCTTACCTCGACTAGACTTAAAATGGGATATTACAAGAAGTTCTTGGAATAGACTATGAGTCAAATTGTTGCGTGGAAGGGCATTAACCTCTCTTATGCTGGATTGGCTAAATTGGTGCAAAGTGTGCTCCAATTACCACATGTTTCTGGCTAAGCATTCTTCCTTTGCCTAGTTCGGTCTTGGACAGCTTGATGGGTATGTGTAGGAATTTCCTTTGGCAAGACAAAAGAGCATTGGTAGCTTGGAAAAATATTTGTTTCCCAAAGGAAGAAGATGGACTGCTTTTATGGACTTAAGAGTATAAAATCATTCGTTACTTGCTAAGACCATATGGAACATCCATGCAAAGAAAGATTCCTTGTGGGTCAAGTGGATCAACCACTATCACTTGGCGTGCAAGTCTATCTAGGAAGTGAGTAAACGAAAGGTTGATTTAACATTATGGAAAAGGATTATAGAGATTAGAGACATAAAGATCTCCAAGGCTGACAACGTTGTGGACTTGAAGAAGAAGCTGGAAAACTGGGTGACGGGCAACAAACTTTGCATGAAAAAGGTGTACCAATTTTTTAGGCCCCAAAAGATGAGGGTTACATGGGGTGGCATCATCTGGTCAGCATGGTTTCCACCCAAAGCCTCCTTCACGACTTAGTTGACTATTCCAGGCAAGCTGTCTACCTCGTGACAGGCTTTCTTCCTTGATATCGAAATTGAGCGCTATCTTTGCCAAGGTAACCTTAAATCCCACAAGCATTTATTTTTTGCTTGTCTCTTTGTATGAACAATTTGGACACACATCCGAACATGGCTGGGCATATAGAGGTAGATGACCATGCTACCGGCAACCCTCAAATGACTAAAAAAGGAAGCACGTGGAACGACTTGGTAGCCAAAAATGAAACGACTTTGAGTTATAGCGATGACCTATTACATTTGGAACCTTCGGAATAGAGTTATTTTTTATAGCCGCAAGACCGATTTATGGAGATTTGTTTAAGGATTAAGACACAAGTATACAAGGTATTATTCACATTGTATCTCAGTGTCTTATCCTCTTTTGACTTAGGCTCTTAGTTTCATCTTGTGTTTCCTCGTATATGCCCTTCAGGTATATCAACTTATAAACTTTGATATTTTTATACACATTTACATTTACATTTAGATAAAAAAATAAAAATGTAAGAACAACCAAATTACCTCTCAGAAGGGGAAGAAGAGAAGGAACTTTACATGGCTTTGTTGTTTTGGTTGGCAAATCCCACATTGGGAGTTATTGTTTTGGTTGGTGAATCCCACATCGGGAGATTAGGAAA
>JAOXNR010000001.1:20876287-20904832 GCA_028571225.1 Parsonsia alboflavescens | reverse complement strand
TACGCCAACGTCTGCAGAAGGAGTCATGAATCTTTGATAGTGATCAGAGCACAGAGCTGCAAAGATGAAGGTATTTAATTAATACTAATATACATTAATTTTTGATTTTATATACATGAAGTCAAAGAGTTGTTGATTAATTTCCTGGCGTTTTTATCAGGGAGATCGAGAAATATTGTTGATGAGAATCTGCAAATTCTGGTGCGCAGAGTAGAAGAAGCTCTGTTAAAGGAGAAATAGGAAAAATCTTATCATAGAGATAATAAGCAAGGATGGAATTACCCGCACACAAGGCATGAGAATCCTCGTAGAAGAGCACAGCAGCGTAAGCTATGGCTTTCCGTTGAACTTTCTTGTATGGCTGGCTGGACATTTCCGCTCACCATTCTCATTGGTACTCTTGGCCTTCCGCCTTACTGCCATTTTTGTTCATGTCAAGTACTTCTGAAACACAATGATTACAGAAAAAGGCATCCCTTTGGGAAGAGGAAGCTAGACTCCATTAGAATTTTTGAAAAATTATTAAGCAGAGTTTGCTTAATCTTTATGTATTTATTTGTAGAATTATTTATGAAATTTTTTTTTCAAATATTGTTAACATGTATTTATACAAAAACAATGTCTGAATAAGATTTGTCCTTATCCTTATGCTTGAATTCGGGTTTTTAGTAGAGTTGGTACCACAAGTTTTGATAAAAAAATAGTTTGGTCCCTAAAGTTTTTTTTTAATCATAACGGTCCCTCACGTTTTTACGGGTAATCGGAATGGTCTCAACCATCAATTTCTGACCACTCACACGATTGAGAGTGTCACGTGCATTGCACGTAAAAGGTAAAATCATCATTTCATCATAAAAAGACGTTTTCCTTTGAAGTTGGTTTTAAAAATTTTAAAAAAAGAGCCCAGATCAATTCCACCTCCGCCCACTGGGATTCCGATACACCCTACCGGAGCCAACAAATCACTTACTACACCTCCATACCATCGATTTACCAAGGCCACAAGGAGGTAAATGTCTGGTCACCTTTCGTCTATGGAAACAATGTCCCAATTGCTCCTTACAACGGCGTTGCTCTCCCTCAAGACTAGTCCAATGGTGTCATTTGGTTGATCATGTCAAATGGAAAGTTGGAATCTTCATCTCCGGTCATTACCATCTCCACATCACCTGCTCAACTTTCTCAATTTTTCTATAAGCTTGCCGGTAAATTGAAATGGAAAGAACCAAACTTCCACGATTTGGATAAAGCTGTTCTAGTTAATTGGAGTAACGGTAGCACGATGGTTGCTGATAGATTAAAGTGGGTTTGTGATTTCAAACGAAGTTGTGGAGACCCGTCATCGAAGAACTGACAGACGGTTACCAATTTTTTATGTTTGTTGTCAAAATTTATGGGCTTGCAAAATTCAACTTGCAAATCTTGTCTGCGATTTCACTCTAAACAACTAGAAAATGGTTCACCGGAACTATGAGTTCCATTTTCACCAGATCTGTGAGTGCTTGATTCTTCATCTTATTCTGAAATCCTCATCGAAACCTGCAAATCACTTAAATGCTCTTTCACTTGTTTCTTGTCTTCTTGAACTACTGCAAATCAGAGAAGCAAATTACTCCCTCACAATTCAACATAAAACAAAAGACTCCAAAAATCAACACACAAAATCAAAATCAATAATCCCCCAGTTGCAATGTTAGTGTGTGACCCAAGTTTCACGGCAGATCAATATCCTCAATCCTTTCCCCCTTCCCTTATCTTACTAAAAAAAACAATATTTTTTTCTTTATTTTTCTACCCATTTCTACAATTCCCTTGGAACAAAGAGATCAATTCACGAGGTCTTGTTGTTGAGGTGAGGAACAGTTGCCACTAAGTTCTGGGTAGGATTTAAAGATGGTAGAGGATAAGTCATTGTGGTGATGATGGTGTTGGTGGCCGGAAGTAGAGAGGGAATGGCAAGTGGAATTGAACTGGACTCCTTTTTCCCTTGATGTTTTTTTTAATCCAGATTCAAAGGAAAACGAAACCGTTTCATGATAGAATGATGAATTTACTGACGTGCAGTGCACGTGTGTGAGTAGCCTAAAATTGGTGCTTAGGATCATTTCACCTACCGGTAAAAACGTGAAGAGTCGTTATTGGTGAAAAAAAATACTTAAAAGATCGAACTGTTTTTTATCCAAACTTATGGGATCAAATCAGTTTAAAACCCACTTGAATTCCTTTATGTTCAATTTTTCATCAATGAAATGGGTTAAAACCTCCATAACACAGATTGGAGAAAATATTATCGACCTAAATTTAAGGGTCGTTTTAACTTGAAAGTTGAATATGATTTGAAATCCCAACTGACGAATATCTGATTTCTTTGGTTTAAAGGGGAAGTTCCTTTGCGGATGAAATTCCTTCCACTGAACACAGAAGTCCCTTATGCTGATGGAAGGTTTATCGAGGAATGAACACGAACTAATAGATCTATCGATATTTCTTAATCACTAGAGTATTAAAAGGATGCCATGAAAGGGTCGCAATCAATTTTCGTAGGTTCGAATTTTAGACTATTTAAAAACACTGTTGATATTTATGTCACTGTCCTTCCGAAGGAGAGAGAAAAAAAAATATACTACAATCGTTCTCTGGTCAAAATATGGCAAAAGAGCCAAGAGAAGGTTCATAGAACAGGCATCATAAAAGGAGGACAATTTGTCCATGGAAATATGGCAAAAGAAAAAACATTGTAAACTTGAGAAACATGGGTCGGTTTCACATAGAATTGCTATCTTTCCTGAAGTTATACACGACACTGACCATGAAATCCCACAAAATATAAATTAATTCAACAAACCAAGGAAATCTTTGATTCAGCTCCTTAGAAATGCCACTGTAGCGACGCGTGATCCTACTGATCCTCCAAACATAAATGTGGGATACGTGCGGATGTGATCAATGTAGCGGAGGAGAGGTGAAGTACTGCTTGCTTCTTCCTGAGAGGCAGAAGTCCTCCTCTGGTTAAACGAGTCGACTTCCTGCATCAACTCATCTTTTGTGCTGTTGCAAGAGGTAATGACCTGCAAAAATGAAACGCAACTTGTGAGAGGAGATTCTGATGTAAGTGATTTCCCTATGCTTTTACAGGGAAGGCCACAGCCTCCACAGCCATTAATTACATAGCAACAGCAAGTTATGTAACTGCAATGATAGTGGAGATCAATGAATCAAGGACTTACCAATAATCCACCAGGAGCTACAAGCCTTGAAACTGAGTCCCAGTACATGAGCCTGAAGGAGGGAGTAGAAGTTAAATCCACATAATTAATATGTCAATCTATCCATCCAATTGGTTGAACAAATTATTTTGATAGATAAGGTTAACTCAGATTCAATTTTTTCCAGTTCTGCACAAGGCTAAATTGAAGAAACTATAGTCCTCAACAAGAGGTAAACAAGTGCATAATTACAATGTAACAAGCTCAAATTACATTCATATTAATATGATGTCTCCCAAGTCCTGACCATCATAAACTTTCCTTTCCAAACCATATGTGATCAAATTTGCTATTGTATATATGATTGACTATCATTTAGCAAACAAATACATTCCTCTTCATTTAGGCAAACGTTATGCCATGCCAACTTCCATATATGATCCTTGCTCTTGCTCTTCTAAGATCAGGAAGCGCAATAAGCTCCTTGGTTCACCAATTATAGGGATGTAATGACTAAAGTGAAAGACAATTACTACAATTACCTTTTGACAGGACCATCGGGATGCAGTCCAATAGCATCTAAAGTGCCCTTGTCCAGAACAAGTTGAAACTTCCTATCTAACTTTGTCTCAAGAATATCATCAACCTGTATTTCAATCAACACAAAGGTGCTCGATTCAGCACAGAAAGAGTAGAGCAACAGTGTCTCAACTGTTCCAGGAGAAAAGTTGATAAAAGCCAGTAATTGACTTCAGCATCAACATAAGCCATGTCACAAAGAATGCTAATAGAATGATGGACAAAACATAAGACAAATTATTAGAGCTAATAATTTCTCTCAGTAAGCTTAATATTCCAACCACATTACCCTTCCCCATGTGCTTCTGTAGTTTTATCTTGTGAAGAATCACCTACCGCCGGCCACAAGTTCACCAGTAGGTGTTCGAAATTAAGAAGTCAGTGCTAAAGCATCATACCTCAAACTCTTACTGCACACCTACTGCATACTCAGTTTGTCATGCAGGGATGAGATGCACTACCATCCCTTGTACATCCAACTTGAAATGTCCTTTGCCCTGGCAAAGAAACAACCCTACCATGCTACTAACTTGCTTTGATCATTTCCAGGTCTGCCATATTTCAGTGGTTTTGTAACTCTCAAGTTTCACGACCACCCGAGAATCACCCAAGAGGCATCCCCTCACCCCCCCAAAATAAATAAATAAATAAACTGTAACTACATTCTTGACTTAACACTGCACACCCACCTCTTGCCATGATCAATGTGAATATCACACTCACAAATCACAAAACACAATACATTTTTTAGGTACAACCATGTCAACTCAAGATGAGATTCATATAAATGCCAGACAATCAAATAAACAGATCCAAAAAAGCAATTTGTATTCTAAAATTAATATTAAAAAAAATATCATCTTATCATTTAAAAGGCAAAGAAAGTCATATTTCATGCTAAAATAAATAGTCTTCTTGTACCAAGAATTTAATATTGGTTAATCCATCACGCTCAGCAAGGTTTCGGGCAAGGTCAATGGCTCCTTCGCTATAATCAGTTCCTGTTAGATCAGAGAACCTAAACCCAGAAGCATAATATATTAGTACATTCTGAGCTAAAAAAGAAGACCATATTAGCTCTCAAGGCTTGTCCCACAGGACCACAAATAAGTGTGACTAGGGTGCAAAGCAACTGCCAATTCAAAGTATTGGAAAAGTTGTAGCATTGAATATTGCATATTTAAGACCATATTAGTGGAATCATATGAAAAAGATTACCCTTGCTTAGCAAACTCTTGAAGAAGCAGACCATTTCCAGTCCCAATGTCAAGCACAGTCCAATTGGATAATTCCTTTTCAACGTGACCAGCTGAAACCGAATTGCCTTCATCTACATGGTTTGGCAAGTGACCTTGAGAGAATTCGATGCATAAGCTTTTGGTCCAGGAAGCAACATTTTCCATGACTTCAGCCCCAAACCTACCACAAAATGTAAGTATATTTACAAAATTGACCACAAGGAAGAAGTCAAAAGATCTCTCTGTATCTATCTATATATATATATATATAGTGCCAACCTTGTATGTATGCTTAAACTAAAGAGATTCTTTGCCATCATCACATTGTTGCATTAAGGAGCATAATTTTGAAAAAGTTGGCTTCATATTGGTAGCTCTTTTAGCATATAGAGCAATGGTAACAGTGAAGATTTAGGTTACAAAAATAAACAGAAACAACCAGGACTTAGTTGATCTAGAAACATACAAGAGCTTAACTCTCATATAACTCCTCTAGCATATCTACAGCAGAGAATCTCTTGCAAGTCAACTTCTTTGCCCAATAACAAATAATGACACAGAAGTTCTGCAGTACAAATATTTCTTTCTACCCATCAGTGCTTTTCATTGGTCAATTTTCTTCAAGACAAAGAAGGTTGCCCTCACCCTCCAGTATGTACGTGCTAGTATACATTTCCATGATTCCTAGTCCTTGAATATCTATTACAATGTTGAATAATTCATGCTCATAGAAAGCTGCAACTTCAAATAGTCCAAATTTCTGAGACCTTACAAACACCAGCATTCCATGGAAATAAAAAGGCGGGCATCAACAAGATGGTTAACTGACTAAAAGCAAATTAAACTCTTACCAAACTTCACCAGCATGACCATGTTCACGAAAATTAGCTAATTCACCAGCGTATGCAGCATCCCAGTAACTCTGCAACCCCAACATTGACTGGACGGCATCTGCATCAGGTTCCTCCTTATCCGAACTGTTCATAAGCAAGATCAAAATTTTCTAATTTCAACTTGTGAATATTAAGGTCTCCTACCAAAAACTCTGACAAAACCATACACATTATCATAATAGCCTTATGTTAATAGTCTAATTCCAAATTCTATCTAATTACGATGTCGAGGTAAAAAACTGTCATCGTGAAAATTAGTTCGAGCAAAGAAAATAAATTCAACTATACACAAATCAAATGGTAAGCGTGACGAATTAAGTGGAACATGTACCTGTAGTCAGAAGAAGCCCGAAAATTACCCGCGGAGAGAGCTTCGGTGGCATCGGCGTGACGTTGCTCATCGTCTAGAGTACTTCCATAGTCACTCTTTATCGACCAGGAATCCGCAGCTACAGAACGATCGTCGTCAGAGATCAGATCGGGTGCTGCTGCCGGTGTTCTTGCTTGTGAGACTTCAGAATCCTCTGGTGGAAGTTTGATCCCTGCCATCTACGGGAACAAGACTGCAAAACCCTAACGGTGTGAAATTGCAGAAGGACATCAAATGGGGAAAAGTTTTTAATGAATCTGCTATCCATTTTCCGAAAATTAATAAAGAAAAGAGGGGAAAAAATCTTTGATTGGAAGACCGTACAGAAACGAAAATCGTAGGGAGCCTCAACGCTGATTCTTCAGTTGTGCGGAACTTTGACCACCTGTCCGCTTTCACCGTTATACGGAAAAAAATCTTTATTATGTGTATTAAAGTTGAAATCATGATTTTGCCTCATAATGTTGAAATCACGTTTGGATGATACTTCCTAATTAAAAATAAAAACAGATGGTTTGTTGTAAAATATTTTCTTCTTAAATTTAAAATATTACAAATTATGGATTATGTTTCTCTTGTTCCATAAAAATTATGTATTAATATAACATTTAATCATAAATCTTAAAGAATGATTTACATTTATAATTGAATATCTTTTATTTTTATTCTAAATTTTTTAATTGAATTTCTAGTTAAATTTTTAATATAAATTAATAAAATTATGTTATAACTAAAGTTTCTTATTAAAAAAAAAAATCTTGAGTAAAAAATAGAGTTAATTTTTTGATATGGAGAGTATAATACTAAATTATAGATATTGTATCAAATAATCTTTCCTTTTCAATTAAATGTCTTAAATTCTACTATAAAATACTTAGATTTGAATATCAATCCTTAAAATAAAAATAATTATAAAAAAAACCCTTCATAACTATCCCTTTAATCTAATAAATTTATATTCCAATACTTACAATTATTAGCTACATTGTATAAATATCTCTAATTTCATCTTAAAACATTCGAATTTAAACATTTGCTTTGCTCTTGTATGTTATGGTTCCACTAATAATCTATTTATTCAAATGATTTTCATCTAGTTAACTACATTAATAACAAAAATAATATGATAATAATTTCATTAAAATCAATGAGATCTTTTAATTTTTATATCCAAGTAAAACAAATAGTCAATTTTAATCTGATAGGAAGAGGAATAACCTTTGTATATAATGTCACTTTTCTCTTTCATCTTAAGAGTATATTACATAATATACATTAAAGTTGGGAAATGTAAAGTGACATATATTTATTGAACTATTAACTTGGAAAAAAAAAAAATCGAAGAGAGGGAAATTTCAAAAGATCTTTTGGACTATATTATCCTTTTATATATATACATATATATATATTTATATATTTATATAGAATCCAATTGGAGAAGGCGTTTTGAAAAGCCCTTAACAATTAATAATGGCATTTGATTTTAAATCCTATTAGTCAAAATGATGCCGTTTTGGTAAAAGTCCAAAACGACGTCATTTTTCATTTATACTAAAACAGACAGTCGACCTCTTTCTTCATTTTCAAAGAGAAATAGAGAAATTTTTTGGCAAAGCCCTAAAATCTCCTAGCTTCATACCATTGAATATTGGATTCCTTAAGCTTCCCTTCCTATCTCCCTCATCCTCCTCCTCTCCAAGAACTATATATATATAAGATAATATTAGTTGAAAGGATAGTCATGCTTTATCAAAGATTCAACATCCTCGTGTAAAATGCCTTTCTTATTTTAGAAAATTTTGCTAAATGTCATTTATGTAGTTTGTCTTTTATGTGTCACTCAAATGATTTACTATCGTGGAAAAAGTTTATTTGATTGAGTTTTTGAGAATACACGAGGCTTTATTATAGGTTTCTTTATAAGTCTTTTATTCTACTAGTATAAATATAAATATTAAATTATAATTTCCATATTTCTTTGTCACTTTTGATTTCATATTTAATATTTAATAATTATAATATCGTCGTAAATCTCAAATTTAAATTCTACTAACAATTTGATGGGTTAGATCTTACGTGCATCCATTAATCACGACCGTGACCTCAAAAGAAGAAAAAGAAAAAACTATATCACTGTGAGATCAAACTAATTATTACAAATAAATATTCGAATTTTAAAACATAATATACAGCTTAAAATTTTATTTTCTGGGCCTACCTATAATTAGTATAAAATTGATAACCCAAAGAAGAAGAAGGAGAAGAAATCCCTTCATAATCCAGATATGTCTATGCCAGAAAAATTGTCCTTATTTGCCCACAAACACAGGCACTGCCGAATCGAAAAATAAAAACAAACATTTAATTGAAAAGAATAAAACATGATTTAATTTTAAATAAATGGAGAGAAAGCCGTTAGATGGCACTTTCATATCATAGACGACTACGAAACATTCTTTGAATGAATGATTCAATTCAAAGCATTGCATTTGGGGAGATGAGATGGTGACTTTGCAATGGACTTGTCCCCAATAATGTCTAAACTGAAATGACCACGCAATTGGGTTCCAAAAAATGTTAATTTCAAAGAAAAACAAGCAATAGAAAACTACTTTGATGAATTCTATTTCAAACTTCCAAGCAAAAACAATTATCACCTATTTTATTTTATTTTTATTATTATTCTCTTCGCTTTGTTTTTAATTCTTTTTTTTTTTTAGGAAGGTCCCCTTTTCAAGATTGAAATTTGTTAGTAAAGAATTTGTAGCATCATTTGTAATTAATTTAAATTATCAACTTATCTTTATAATTAATGGAGAGATCTGTCGATTAGTGAGATGTAAATATTTTAAATTAAGGAGTTATTGAAATAGATCTCTTTTAGGTCAAGAAAGTTGACATTAATTTATTAGAAAGATTAAACATTCAATTTAGAATCTATCAAAATCAAATAGAAATAGAAATATTTACTTTCAATGTAGGTGATAAATTGTTTTTTTTTAAACTTTATATTCTTTTCGTCTGAGATTGATTAAAAATTAATGAGTGTGTTTGACTTTTATAAATTTTACCACTTTAAAATTTTCATTATTATAATTAATAATATGACATTTAGGTGTCTCCACCCAATGAGTGGAATAGCAAGTATGCATTGCAAACCATGAGTATTTTATATTAAAAATCTATTTATTTTAGATGGTGAAGATTTAATTTTAAACAATACATTAAAATTTGACCAAGAAAATATAAATTGCTCTCTTCCTCTATATCTTGAATTGAATATATTATTTTTTATTTTAAATCCTTTAAAATTGAATATTTCATTATTTAATTTAGTAAAAATTTTATAAAAAAATTAATATTACGATATTTAAATGAACAAGTTAAACCTTTTTTTCGAATTGTGCAAGTTCAAAACTAGCATTCAATTTTGGATGAAATCAATTTAGTAAAATAGTCATTCACATAATTAAACTTAGAATTTCAGCACGAAATTACACAAAAGCATTTGTAGTAAGTATATACAACTCACATGTCTACAAACATATTTATCTAAAAAATTCCTTCCTATCATATATTGGAGAAATTAGATCAAACAAACAAGAAAATGAATAACATCTTGAACATCATATATATTTTGAGTTCTTTCTATCAAATGATTGGTATAAATTTTGAAATGAAAAAAAAAGCACGAGGATAATAATTGAGTAAAAATTAACTAATCAAGATGTCTCTTTTTTCTAAAATTGGGAGATGACAGTACTGAACCATCCCTGATGTGTGTTCATGTCATGTACAATACATAATCTAATCATCATCTTGAGCAGACTGGTTCTTCAGCAATTGTCTCCAGCAATGGCTTCTTTGATCGGCACATAGACACCCTGTGCTGAAACTCTGGAGTGGAGAACTCTTCAATGTCATCCAATTTCAACTTAGGAACCGGAGGTTGATGATAATCATATTCGCCGCTGGGAGGCGCCACCTCCACCATCTGCAGCAGCGCCGCCTGGTCACATTCCGGCGAGATTCTCACCCGTCCAAGTCCGATAGAAGAAGCCCTTTTGGCTTTGGCAACGGAATTCGCCGTGAGGAATAAAGTCCCCACATCGGCTGCCGTGATTACAGAGTTCACCCTTCTCATCGGAAACAGGACATAGACACTGGCCATCTCCAAGTCTTCGTCGGCATTGAGGGCAGAAAATCTCCTACCCAGATGAAGAGATTTGGTGTTGGAAAGGAAGAATCCAGGGGTCTCGAGCATGATTTCTGCTGCTTTAAGGGGTTGATAAAAGTGTCGAATTTCACCATTTGGGAAGATAATCTTTACACCTCTGGAAGAAGAAGAAGATTGCTTCCCAACTGGCCCTGAAAGCGTGCAGGATAAATAATTGCCCATAATAATATCAATTTCAAGAAGAAGAAGAAGAAGAATGTCGAAGGAAAGAAGATTCAAACTCAAATTCTACAGTAGTAAGAGAAAGGGCAGAGCAACTGAAATCCCAAGAATTGATAATTTCTGAGATTGAGGAAAATTTCTGGGGTTGGATTGAGGTATATAAATGGCAAAGGAAAAGTCTACAGCGGATGTGGAGGAGAGAAAATACGGGATTAGAATATTCTAAAGAAAGAAAGAAAGAAAGAAGAAGACAGTTGGTTTTGTGAATGTGGGAATATGGTTGACAATTGCGTTGGGTCGAGTCCGCGTCTGGTAAAGCGGAGGGAGTAATGCGTCCAAGAAGTTGGATCGAAACCACACATACTGATTTTCCAGTTGGTCTAAGCTTTTTCTTTTTTCTTTTGGTCATTACTCATTAACCAAATTTAGGATTTTTTTTTTTTTTACCCTAAACCCTTTTCCCCCCTCCTTAATAAGCTCTAGTAAAATATTTTTTATTTTAAATTATAATTTTGTTCGCATAGTAAAGTTCAACTAGTGAAACGACATTACTAGACTGGAATGTCAAGATTGATGTTTATCTTTTATAGATTTTATTGAATTGGATAAATCGTGTTGAATATTTTCTCAAATTCTATTTTATAAAAAATATAATAATATGGTTGATGTATTTAATTATCACGCGTTCAGCATGCTATTTATTAACTTGATTAATAATGAATATAGATTGATTACCTACTCGTCTGTTTTTGTGTTTGTGCAGAAAAGTGCTAATCAAAATTAGTGCATTTTATTACTATAAAGTTGGGCAGGCGTAGTTACTAAATCACTCAGTCCATTGAGTTCCATTAGGCCAAAAATAAAATTAGATGGTTAAATTTGATTTGTTTTGAGCTTTAAGATTGAATGCATCTAACTTCCCTGAGTGCCCAACAAGTATGGTATTATACCAATATGCTTTTCTGGTCTAAGTAATTTCTAGCTCTTAAGATTTTTGTTTTTTTTTTGGTTAAAGAGGATAAGTTCTTTTTGCAATAACAAAAAGTTTGGAAGAAGAAGAAGAAAGGGAGTAGATTTGTCTTATTTAATAGGAGGAGGAGAAAAAAATGATCAAAGAGAAATTAAAGAAAAAATGTTAAAAAATAGAGATTATTTTGTGCACTTTTAAATAGAGATCAAATTTTACTAACTTGATAATATGTGATCAAATTTGAAATTGATTCAAGAGATCTTGAGTTTAAGATAGGATAATTGAAAAAAACTGTTAAACTTCGATTCAAGTGTATAAAGAAGGCTTGATGTAAAAAAAAACTGTTAAAATATGATAATTACCTAACAACTTATTGATATTCACCTAAATCAAACATGGAATTCAATGTAAAAGATCTTGATTTGGTTGAATTGAAAGATAGATAGAATAAAAGAGTAGATATGAAAAACAAATGAGTTTGGAATGATCGAGATTTACTAATTTAAAGGTAAGTAATATTGAACGAGTATAGGTAAGTACCATCTATAATTCTGGTGGAGAGGGGTACCGGGTGTAAAAGAAAAGAAAAGGAAAAAGAGTTTGGGGTTTTCTTAGATTCGACGCTAGACTATGTAGGGTGAATTGTGTCACATTCTTGGATGATATTTTGAGGGGAAGCAGCAAGCAGCGTTTGCCTGCCCGAGCTGACAAAAGAGGCAGCTCATATACCGTCATATCAATCATGTAAAGATTGCCGCGTTATGAGATGCAGCATCTGCACCCCACCCCCATTTCTCGAGTGTCCCCCCTCACAATACTCTTTTAATATTATTTCGAAATTAAATATTCTCTTTTAATTATAAATTATATAAAAATATAGAGCATTCTTGTTCTACTTTAATTAGAAGTGAAATCATTGGAGTTAATGAGATATAGATTCTTAGATTAATGAAATTATTTGTGAAATTTTAAGTAAAAAAATGAATTTATTTATAACTTATGATTTTTTTATAAATATCTTTATATATATATATATATATATATTTATCCTGTCTCTTACTCTTCCTATACCCCTTTATTCGAGGATCGATAGTGATATTTCATCCATCCTTTTCATATCTCGAACTCAAAATCTCTCAATTTTACTATTTTTTCATTGAATTTGTAAGCCTTTAACTTTCAATGAATTTTTCCATTACTATTGTTACTGTACTCTTTAGAATAAAGTAGTTGAAATCTGAAAATCTCTGCATATTCCATTTTCTCAATCGATTATAAGTAATGAGACTTTTAAATAAATAAGATATATAGAACACCATAATTTCGACGGTGAAATATTAGACAATAAATAAATACACGTGGAACTCTTAATTTAATTTGAGTTTTCCACCTCATAATTTGAAGAGTACACTCAAAGATAGTCTCGTGACTCGTGAAGGAATCTAAATACTACTATACTGCGGCTACGTCATCACTGGCACCGCATCTCTTTATTCATTTCCGTTATTTAAAATTAAAATATTACTTATTAAAATAATTGTGCTTTAAGATTTTTCCATTCAAATTAAGATAATTACAACATTATCTATTATGGATAATTTTATCTTTCCTTAAATTTATTAAAAGTTGAGATTGATGATGATGTAATTGGTGGATTTTAAAACTGAAATATGTAAACGTAATAAATGTTATAGAAAAAAAATAATAAATAAAGGGTAAGATGGACAATTCACGTATGCCTTTTTTTCCTTGACAATAATTTTGAATATGAGGGAATAATTTGGCAACACATAGTCATGAAATACTTCACAATAAATTCATTATCTATTTTTATTACATCATAAAGAGGAAAAAAAATGGTTAATCCACCAATAAAATACATACAACCAAAGAATTAAAAGTCTAGATTTCAGTTTGTTCAAAATTACCAACATGCATCGTTAAACTCGTGTCCATAAAAGATCAATACTTACTTATCTCTCCTGAAGACTAACTGAGGATTCCAATACAATTACATGCGCCATCACCACCATAAGTAATCAATCATCCCATGCTGTTGAAATAATCTCCCATTCCGATCGAGCATCCTACTTCATGGACTTGGCAATAACTACTAATAAAATACAGCGTATTTGCTGAATTCCATTTCTTTTCTTCCTTTTGATCAAGTCATCATCTGTTCATTTGTTGGAGATTGACTTTTGCACAAGTTTAGCATTCTTTGAGGATCATCTGTATGTGTGTACTACTTCAGATTAGGCCCAAGTCCTCAATCACCGACCCATTCCATGAAAATTACTTGAAAGTTGAAACATCCTCATCACAACGGTTTCTTTATTTCTTTCTTTCATCCTTTCTTTTTTTTTCGAAGAAAAAAAAATTATAATAATATCTCCATTATAAATCATAGAAATAGATCTATTTTTCTCTTTTCAACAGAGAATCAAAGTCAGAATTCTTAGTTTTATTTATTTATGTATTCTTTTTGTTTTTTTTTTTTTTGGTTGGTGTATTAGTAATTACTTGAAAAATTGTATTAGTAAACTGAAGGACCTTTAAGTGCCACTTATAAAAATGGAAAACTAGAGTTGACAAACACACAAGCTGTATAAATTATGCAAAATTGAAGTCAATTTGTTTTAGTTCCGGTGAGTGCATCGACCTCATCATTCATCAGCAACAGCAACAGAATTCCCCAAATGGGAAAGAATTATTCTAAAGTGGTATGATCATGCTACTTCCATTTCGGGGCATAATAATTTCACAAGATCATAAGAGAAGAAATCACAGGAGAAACTTATTTGAATCTTCCTTCAATTTACATTGTACATGGATTTCGATTCAGGGTTTTGTAATTAATTTGCATGATACAACTCACTCAGCAAACAGGGCAACCAGCTTTCTTCAGCAGTAAGGAGACTTCCTCAAGAACTCCTATAATAGTCTCAAACGTGGGCCTTTCTGAAGGATTTTGGTTGATACAATTCTCTATCAACCTGCACATGGTAGCAACAGCTTCAAATAGCAACTCATATGTGATTACCTTGAATTATGCAAGTTACCTAGTCCCAGTAGTGTATGTTCCAGACCTAAAATTATAAACGCATCCCAAGTACAAGCATTACATTTACACGAGTCCATGCTTCTAGGGAATATTTCAATTTCACCCTACAACTTTAGTTTTGTATGGATATGATTTGGAGTCATCACTACCCTCCCAGTAAACAAGACATGGTATTTATTGCAATGGATTCAAGGTGGGAGAAAATCTCAATGCAGAAGACCCAAACCAAATGGAGGTTTTTATAATAACTTTGTGTGAAAAATAATCAAAATCGAGCGAGGCACGAAAATAACCTAAAGCAAAAGACATATAACTATGTGAGGATGTATATGCTGTTTACACCCTCAGTGGTCCAGTGTTGAATATCAAAATTTGCCGTGTACTTCTGCCGTGGGATCTGGTATCTAAACATGGCATCTCTTTCTACCACACAATATGATGTTTGGTTAATTATCAAGAATGCAAATTCAGTTTTCTCCATCAATTTTTTGTTATTATTTTTTTCCGGAGGAAGCAAACAAGCAAGAAGAATGAAAAAATGAAAAACAACATGGATGAGATCATCAACTTACTGGAGGATTCTTCCAGGACAACGATTTAAATAAGACTTCTTTTCGCAATCAAAAAACTTGAAATCCGTGAAACTGCTGACGAGTCTGCCTTCCAGCATCTACAGTCATTAATAACCAAAAGAACAGGAATGAAGTCAGCTCTAGAAAGTAATATCATTTGTTTAAAATCAGAGAAGAAAATTTGCTTCTCTTGAGGGGAAGACTGAAAGGGGAATAGTAAGTAACAGTGTTCTAAGAAATAGATAAGACATCAACCCAATATATTATATGGATCCTCTTTCAGTTGAAATCCTGGGTTCTGAACTATAATTGGAGAAACTATAACATGGCCCAAACAGAGTCAAGAATATTTAACATATTAAAAATAATACACCTCATACAGGTACATGGAAGTAGTGATGCAAGAATAAAGAACATGTAAGTGTATTCAGATAAGCCAAAAACCAAGCAAGACTAAAATACATGGTGATGAGGATGGATCTTGTAGAAGTTACCTGATAAAATATATGACCAAAAGCAAGGACATCATTCATGGTTTCATTTGGTGAGCTGCTGACGGAATCACAGCTATCATTCTCTTGACCTGGAGAGCAATATAACTTGAAATAATTCAAAGCAGTAACATCACTAATAACTGTTCTAATGTCACGTACCATGGTCTTGATTTGTGTGTATCTGCCCATAAAGCATTTGGATCCAATATTCACCAACCTTCAAGTGTCCACCTTCATCGTGCAATAAGTTCCTGGATAGTGACACATAAATGGTTCAATGAATCAAGTTATGAGAAGGGAAGAAGATGGTTAAACATACTTACATTGTCTATGCAATATTTTCTTGCAAAGCTTTTCAGTTCTTCTGTTTGATATTTTATGTGTGTTATATTTTCTGTAAGAATAGGTATGGATATTTTTTTCAACAAATTAATTGTGATTTTCTCAATTTGGATAAATTGAAGTGAAAGAATGGAGATGTTCCATTTGCCGGGTGGAAAAAGTCACTGGAAAATCAGTTGTACTTTTGGCATCTGAATTGTTAGCAAATATTTTTCAGCTATTGCTTGACATATTCTGAGATAGCTAAAACAAAGTACCCATGAACTAATGTTCATTAAAACCATGAAGAATAATAAATACAATGAACTTCAAATAAACAGGCGTGTTATCTGAAACTTCCTATGTTAAGAGTAAACAAAGCAAACAAAATATCTAATGAAAAGAGTTACCTTGGATTCAAATTATTGTGGACAATGGGGAAGGGCTTGTGCTGATGAAGGTAATTCATGCCTCTATAATTGGATCAAGTCTCAGTATCTCAATGCAAATTGTCATAACCAAATGCTTATAAACCAAGAAACACAGGAAGCTTGAATTCAATATGGAAGATAATCTTGTTTATCGTGTTGATTGAAATTGTGTTGTCTTAATCACTCAAATGGAAGCCCAACTTGGATTCCTTGAACTTCAAACTGAATTTGGCAGATCAATGTACTACTAAATCTCACTCATAAATATGAGGCAGACATAACCATATGATTGGGTCGACATCTAACAGTAAATTTCCCATGACTGCTTCCCAAATCAATGATATGGGTCATCATCCTTCCAAATATTTCGCTAGTTCTTACTACAAAATGACATTTTCCATTTGAATGGAGTCTTCAGGTTAATGAAAATACAGACTAGATGCAAGTACAAATACCTAGCAATATCGAGGGCAAAGCGCAGGGCAGTTGCTGCATCAAGACGATTTCTTTTGGACAAAATATCATTCAGATTTCCCTAATGAAGAAGCATTGGTAAAAAGGAGAAAGAAAATATGTTAGAAATACAATCAGCAGTCTCCATCACAATATTAACTACATATACTACATGTAGGAGATATTCTGTATAAAACAAACAATTAAATTTCTTTATCATTGCTTGATTTTTTGGTGCCAAATTGTTTTCACCCTATGCATCCATTGTGTGAAATCTAGTACTGAGAAACTTGTGATTTGTGACAATAAAAGTAAAGGTTCTCTATACTGTAATTAAAAAGCACAAGGATATGTGGATGCATTCAAGATCAAATGAACAGAATTGGTGATTACTTTTGACAAGTACTCTGTAATTAGAATTATCTCTCCATCATGCACAGTTGATCCAAGAAACTGCAAAATATTTGGATGTCGAAGCTCCTTCAGGAGAGTATTATCCTTAGCAGACATGGTCCTGTTCAATTGAAAGTGACTTGATATCAGTGAATCGTATTTCTGGAAAGAGCAGAATTAGAAAAATCAAGTCTATGGCAAACGTTTTCACTGGACGAAACATATGTGTTTTGATTGTCGTTTTCACAACCCATGTTCCACGCCACTTGACCACATCTGATTCCCCAAATAAACCCTGAGACGTGAAAAGAGTTTCTGATCTTAATCTCGTTTCCATACACATATCTCGACCTAACATTCTTCAGAATCAATCAGGCATGAAGGAAATCAAAGATTTTTACATAATCCTGGAGAATACATTATCTTTTCAAGCCAAAAGAAACTATTTTTCCCCAAATTCATGAACTGCTTGCTGCAGAAGGAGCTTTGAGGGAAGTTTTTGACTAAAATCTGTAAAAAATTTTTTGTAATAGTTAAATTCCTGGTAAAATAAATAAATTTAAATCCCATACAGATATTAATGACAAAAAACCTGGAAAGAACTGAATATATTAACCCCTGAGGGGTCATCCAAGGATTGTATTCACTAATGACTAACAGACTAGCCATCTGTATTCTGACCTGGCCATCTACTTATTTGACAGAGCACCTAGAATATAGCCAAAACAGTTCACAAAAAGTACCTGATCAACAGTTGATGAATGCTCCAAACTCAGTTCAGACATCTCAATATTCACCTCGTTTGAATCTCCTTCATGGCAGATTGTCTGCATGATATGTTTACAGGTGTCATGCAATTTAAAGTCATCATAAAGCTGTTAAGAACCAACTATAACAGTGAAAGATAGATTCCTGTGTTTTACTTTATAATAAATCTGCATATACACAAACTGCAGTTTTCAAAAATGATGATAAGATCTATGCCTTTTGCTAAAAGGGGAAGATCAGAAAAAATTGTAAACCATAGATATAAAGAGTATGAGTCCCTGGATTGTCATCTTGAAGAGCAGAAGTCTACAATCTCCAGAATGTGCAATTGCTCAAATTTTAGTAAGTAATCGCACCCCATGGCACTACCAGAACCACCAATATCGAGTGTGGGTGTTTTTATTTTATAAAAAAGAAAAGTCCATCCTTTAATCAAGATCATAATCATTACCATTTCACGAACGTCCAAAGAATCTAGAGAATCATTGCCTCCATTTACTTCAAGTATCCGACATATATCCCGGTGTCCGTAAAATTTTGCATCTGCTAACGGCTTCATTTCATCAAGCAAATTAATCAGTAATCAAGAGTTTCAAGCAACTTCATCACAGCAAACAAGACAAGGCAATTAATTTCTAAATGTTGTCTACAACAGCACTCAAGTATTCAACACATCTTAATGACCGAAAATACATAGACATACTCTTCAATTTGCACACACCAAATTGCTTATGGTAGAACCCTCAAGGCGATTTTGACAAGGACAGTTCCAACAAACCTTAACAATGGATAGCCAAATCAATCATTCAAATATACAGAGATAGGCAACTCAATCACAGCCAATTTTCTTAAATGTGGGTTGGATTTTCTCTGGCATCCGAGATGCCACGAGGATCATAAAAAAAACTAAAACACTTACAGTCTTATGCCACCTATCCTGAAGGTTAACATCAGCCTGGTATGCCAAGAGAAGCTCAACAATGGAGGCGTGACCCTCACTGGCAGCAAGGTGAAGAGCAGTTCTCTGGTCATAGTCTTGCACGTCGGGAGATATGCCTCCCATTAACATCAAATTAAGCCCAACTCTATCCCCTCTTGAAGCGAAACTGAGAAAGTTTCCTATCAATTGCATGTCAAAACCATCTGAACAACAACCTTCAAAAATTGGAATTGACATCTTTTGCTCTCAGATTAAGCTCTCCAACCAAAATTGAGAAGTTACAAAATTTCTAAAACAAAAGCCCACAAATCTCCATTTGCTGAAGTGGACCAGTAAGACAGGGTCCTGAAAAGAGAAAGACATGAGGGAGTGGGGGTTCGATGATGAGATTCTTAGCGAGAAAATACAAAATAAAAGATGGCGGGTAACTCGAAGTCGGTGGTTATGGAATTTAACGGACTTCAATCTGTCATCCCTGAAGCCATGGAATTCAACGACGCTCCCCCAAAGCCCCGTATCCGACTTTTCTCTCAATTTTTATTTTATTTTTTTTTTTAAAAAAGAAGATGGGCTATGCTATTAGGTTTTTTGGGATCCATAATAGCCTTAAAGGTCTAAAGTACGGCCCACAAGTCTAGCCCATAAAAAAATTCAAAATCCCAATATTTCATTTTATTTTTAGTCCTTCATCTCGAAAGTCAAGATCCGACTCTCCCCGGATGTCAACATTAGATTTTAAATTATTTATAATTTTGCTTATAAATTAAAATTTTTAATTATTAAATATTAAGTAAGTCAAGTTCTTATTGAAATTTGTCTAAAATAAAATGAAACTTTCAACAGTAAAATATCTATTTTTAAGTAAATCAGAAAACTAAATTGAGATAATAATTTAATTTATATGGCCTTTATTAATGGCTCACATGTTTCCTAAATTATCTTAAAACTAACACATTAGTTTTTTTTTTTTTAAATAGAATCAAATTAAATTATTAAAGATGTTTAAGCTTAAATCTTCATTGATTAGCAAAAAATATCCTTTTCATTTGATAAAATAAATAAGTACATATAAATAAACTAAACGGATATTAATTACTATTTATTAAAAAAAAGAAAATAAATCTGTTCTTATGGTAGCCTGAGTTAATTAATTGTTTTATTACAAAACTTGTGTCATCATAAAAAATTCATAATGTTATCACTAACTCTTGACTAATACACTTTTGAAAACCAATTTTGGAGATATGTAATCTCCTTCTTAAATATTTCAGTAATTTTCATATTATTTTTCTCTTTTGTCTTATTAATTGTATGACAGCTGACCAAACTCTACACGCATGCTAAAATCTCCTCATGCTTCTCTAATTAATTGAATTAAATATTGTAGCATAGACTTGACCAGAAGGCACCGCCATCATCCCTCCATATTACACTCCCTATTTTACAAATAAAAATATGATACATGTCTCTTAAATTACTCTCTAGCCCAATTTAATTATACTTATTTTCATTTTAAATTTTTCAAAATTAAATGTCACATCTTTTAATATGTACGGGGTTGAATTTTAATATAAAATACCAACAACAACCTCTTTAATTTTAGAATAAAGATATACTTTTATCAAAATCTCATCAACAACGTCCTTAATTTTATTATAAACATCTACTTTCACCAAAGTCCCACAACTAATTATATTATTGAAAAAAAAAAATTGGTAACTTTTTTGAAAGTCAAATGCTCTATTTAATTTTTTTATTAAAGTTAAAATGAAGCATTTTAATATACTAGATTGTATAGTTACTCCATTTTATAAAATTTAGCATGTTTTAGGGGGAAAGAAATTATAACAAATGTCATTTCAGGTTTGTAAATTGAATTCTTTTATTCATTTTTACTCTTATTATGCTTTTTTTAATAAAAAAAGTCTCGCATTGTTTATTTTAAGATTAGAAAAAATAAAAATAATTTAATCCAACACTCTAAACTTTCACCTAACACTTGAAAGTAAATGATATTTTAACTAGCATGGAACTTAGATAGGAATTGGAGAGTATAAAATAGGCATCTGCCCTCCACCTTCCCCTCCCGCAGCAGCATTAGCATGGAGCAGATCATTTCCAGTGAAGCTCCTAGGACATACCCCATGGAAGGAGGTGATGGCCCTTACAGCTATGCTCATAATTCCACTTACCAGGTTTTTTGGTTTTTCAGATTCTTATTTTGCTATTGTTCTAAAAGACAGGCTATAAATTTTACTCGTGTATCTATACATCTATCTATATCTCATACCTTGGCAGAAACAGTTTGTGGATTCTCAGAAGGATTGGCTAGATGAACTGGTTGCTGAACATCTTCATGTTGGGAACCCCAGTTTCAGTTCTAATGTAAAATCACTAAAGATTGCAGATTTTGGGTGTTCTATTGGACCTAATACGTTTATTGCAGTGAATAATATCATAGAAGCTATTGAAAGCAAATACAGAAAGGAACATGGGAACTCACAGATACTGGAATTCCATGTCTTCTTCAATGACCATGTTGGTAATGATTTCAATGCTCTCTTCAGAAACTTCCCTGATAGTCTCAAGTGCTATACTGCAGGGGTTCCGGGTAGTTTCCACGGGCGCCTCCTGCCAAGCGCCACGCTACATTTTGCTCACTGCTCTACTTCATTGCACTGGCTCTCCAAGATCCCGAAAGAAGTGATGGATAAAACGTCTCCTGCTTGGAACAAGGGCAGAATCCATTATACTGGAGCAGCTAAAGAAGTAAAGGAAGCGTTTTCTACTCAGTTTGGAAAGGACTTCAATTCATTTCTGAATGCCAGGGCACAGGAGCTTGTTCGGGGAGGACTGATGATAATAACAATACTTGGCTTCCCAGATGGAGTTCTAGTCTCTGAGTCCAGTATGGGGGAGACTTTCCACATTCTTGGATCCTGCCTTAAAGACATGGTCAAAATGGTAAGAAATAAATCAAGAAACAGAGATTATATATATACACACAAATATAATTGCTCATTGCTTGAAACAAATCATAAAAAAATCTCAATTGCTCAATCCTTTGATTACACTCACTTGAACAGAGCTGAAATCATAACTTTTTTCCTTGCAGGGAGCCATTGATAATGATGTGGTGGATTCATTCAATTTACCTTTCTATTATCCATCACCTACAGAATTGAGAACTTTGATAGAAGCAAATGGACTATTCGACATCAAAAGAATAGAAAAGTTAAACCAACCCATGAGAACTAAAAAGCCAAACCTTCAAGTCTCTCATCTTCACTTTCGAGCCATCATAGGGGGACTCATCAGGGAACATTTTGGAGAAGAGATCCTAGAGAACTTGTTTGAACTTCATATGAAGAAAAGTGATGAGAATCCGATTCTATGTGATGAGCGGTATTGGAAAGAGGAAAATTATTTTCTGTTTCTCAAGAGGAATAAACCAGATAAAAAAATCCTAAAACAGCAAGCCATATGCTTGTCTTAGCATAAAATAATATTCAAGATCAATGTGAACACTTGATGGCTGATGTATCAGAGAAGCTGACCCTGGTTTATCTGAAAAAATTTAGAACATATGAATTACTTTCAGTGTGAGAATGAGAAATTCTGTGAAACAGAGAAGTCATCCAGCAACTACTTCCCAGGCTGCCTGCCTTTTGATCTGAACTCCAAATTGATGATGAAGGAGAGATCTAAATTAGAAAAAAAGATGCACATTAAAATATGAGGTACAAATCTACTAAACTTGTCATTTTAGCTTAAGTAAGCTCCAATCTGTGCAGTTGTAAAACCTCAGAGTTCTAAGGTTCAAGAATATCAGCATTTCTATTAACTTATCCGAAGGGCAAAAACTAGACTTCGACAAAGTAGAGAGGGAAAAAAAATCAAGCAGTGGATTCCTTTACTATTTTGTCTGCCTTGGCCATGTAAAATGACTGTTCAGGAAGATCATCATATTTCCCATCCAAGACACCCTGCCAATAAGGAGTTTTAACCAAAAAGAGAAGTGAAGAAGTTAAAAAGACTCGAATAAGAGGACTACCATCCTGAGATGCATAACGGAGTATTCTAGAAGTGGTTGATATCCAAAAGTATGACTCGCTAGCAGATTCAGTTTACCTGGAAGCTCACAATGCCCTCTTTCAGCTCCCCATATTTTCCCTGAGCTCCAGTAGAAACTTCAGGAACATGGAAAGGCTGGCTCAAGAACCGCTGAATTTTACGAGCCGGTGAAACTGTCAGTTCGTTGTCTTCACTAAGCTCATCCATTCCCAAAATGTCAATAATATCTTGAAGATTCTTATAGTTCTGTAGAACTTTTTGTACGCCACGAACTGTATTATAATGTTCTTCACCAAGAATACTAGGAGATAGCATACACGAAGTAGAATCCAAAGGATCAGCAGCTGGATAGATACCAAGCTCTGATATCTGTAGTTAGAATGAACAGAAAAAATCAGTAAAATGGGATTGCCAATAAAGTGTCTCCCCTGTAAATACAACATTTGAAGTGAATCACATGTCGTGACAACACAGTTGTTGCATCAAGATGAGCAAAGGTAGTAGCAGGGGCTGGATCTGTTAAGTCATCAGCTGGCACATAGATAGCCTGAACAGACGTAACGACCCTTTCTTAATGGTAGTGATGCGTTCTTGGAGTGCTCCAAGATCTGTCTAGCGTTGGCAGATAACCAACAGCAGATGCTATATGACCCAGCAGTGCAGAAACTTCTGAGTTAGCCTGGAATTGGACCACAATAACCATTTAGGATAACCTTGTAAGAAATCCAAGCCAGATGAAACATGGGACATGATGAGAAAAAGTTCGTAAGATCACCTGAGTGAACCGAAAAATGTTGTCAATGAAAAGCAGCACATCTTGCCCTTCAGCATCACAAAAGTATTAAAATCAGCCCTATCTCTAATTATCTAGAAAAATGTAGAAGCTTGCGGAGAATTACAAAATTCATGCAGAATTTTCTAAAAGCATGTAGAGTTATCTAGGGACTAGTGGAATTGTTACGGAGTTCTCTAGAGTGTAATGAAGAACTCTTGAATGTTAAGGAGACTTTCTTTATACATTAGTTGAGAGTTCTAGAGATAGATGTAGAGAATGCTAGCAGTAAATATTTATGTAGAATTCTCTAGATGGATGATCTCAACCATCCATCTTAATTATTTGTAGTCGTTGTATCTTGAGGAGATCTCCTATATAAGGAGGTATCCTCTCCCTCATTTGCAACCAAGTGGTGAGCAAGTGTAGGTGTGTTAGAGAGAATTAAAATGCAAAAGTGAGAGTGCAAGTCTTGTGGTGAGTGAATACCAATACAAGTGGAGTGGGTTGTAAATCCTTCCATTGCGGTAAATAAAATTCAAGAATTTCTCTCACTTGTTAAAATCATAGTTGAGTTTCTCTCACTATTAATAGCCTTAATCCCAACAAAAAGTGCTCAACAATTGTCAACCTGGTGAGACCAGCATGAGTACGAGCATCAGGTGGTTCATTCATTTGACCATAGGCAAAAGCACACTTACTCTCGTTTTGGGAGCAAAAAATTTTAAAATCAAACCATCAGTTTAGTTATGGTTCTTTTCCCCAAAATTAATAACACCACTTTCAATCCTTTCTCTATACAAATATAGAGAAACCACACCTCGATAAAAATGAATATTTTGAAAAGTTACCAAAAGTATTTATAAGTTTTTAATAAAGTAAATCAAAACTTATCAAACAAACGTTACGAACCATGGATCTTAGCAACATTGTTGATCAGTTCAATCATGTTACAGAACCAAGCCAGCATAAAACTTTTGATTGTAGAAGCAACTATTTGTCATCCTCCTTTACTCACTGTCATGGACGAGAATAACAAAAATTTGTTGTTCAGTTGATTGGTCAACAAAGGATGGAGCTTCTTTATGGATAGTCAGAAAATGCTCTGTATTTAATTGATAAAAATCAATTTACAATATGTAGAGAGAATGGAAAAGACCATCATTAGTCCAAAAGATGATTGGTTAAACATAATCAAACAAGACAATTTGAAACCAAATATTTTATACAGAATTCTGTCATTATAGTTTGACTATTCAAGGAACCTTACTTATTTCACCCCAATAAATCCAAGGGTAGCCCTATCCACTTGAACTAAACAACACAAGCCGCATAAGGGAACCAGAAGCAGTGGATATCGAAGTGTAAATTATGACCTTAATCCACAAAGTGCGGAATATATACCGAATTTATAAAGAAGGGTAGTAAAATGCAGCAAAGAGAAGTCAGATATCAATGGAAGTATCAACAGGTTACGGAAGAAAGGAGGCATAAGACAACTACCGTCATAGGAGAACCAGTATTGAGAACCCTTTGACCACGAATAAGTCCTTCAGTCCCATCCATAGCAATTGTCCTGACCATATTCTCACCTAAATGCTGCGCCACCTCTAAAACCAACCTCCCTGAGTGATCTTTCACCTCCAACGTGTTGGCGGGTGAAGCCAAATATACTGTACAAAGAGAATTCAAGAGAAAGCAATTTCGAGACAGTTGGGAAATGAAAAGAAAAGAACTATTGTGGCAAAGACAGAAAAAGAGAGAGGCAGGAAGTAAAGGGAGAGAAGAGAGAAAAAGGAGAAGAAAAATTTGGGTTTGATTTTTCAGTGAGTATTTTCACTCCTTTGTACTCTGATAATGTGGGAGTGCATCTATGTTTCTACTTCACGAATATGATATTTTTTTAGCATTTCAATAATATCAAGCCTTATTCCTATTTTGGCTTTTTTTATTTCCGGAGTTTTAGCCCTGATTAACAAAGGACCAGAGAAACTTTCTAGCTATGAATCGGGTATAGAACCAATGGGCGACGCTTGGTTACAATTTCGAATCCGTTATTATATGTATGCTCTAGTTTTTGTTGTTTTTTATGTTGAAACGGTTTTTCTTTATCCCTAGGCAATGAGTTTTGATGTATTGGGTGTATCTGTATTTATAGAAGGTTTAATTTTTGTACTTATCTTAATTGTTGGTTTAGTTTATGCATGGCGAAAGAGGGCATTGGAATGGTTTTAACCCCTGAATATTCAGACAATACAAAGAAAAATAAGATTGAGACAGTTATGAATTCTATTGAGTTTCCTTTACTTAATAGAACTATCCAAGATTCAGTTATTTCAACTACATTAAACGATCTTTCAAATTGGTCAAGACTCTCTAGTTTGAGAGAAGATTACCCCAAACTTTTCTGCCTGGTGAACTTTTGCAAAGTGCCCCTGCACGGAGACGTAGCTCTAGTTCGGTGAACTTCAAAAACAAACCTTCTTTCATACTTAATCTTTGTCTTTCTTCCTGAGTGTTTCTTTTGCAGGTTGCAGAAGTACAAGAGGGAAAGCTCCCTAACAATTGGTATCAGAGCCTAGGGTTTGGCAGATCGAGAACATCGAGGGTTTTCGGTGAAGCTCGGTTGAAAGTAAATGGTATGATAGAAGATAAACTCATAATCGATAGATTTAATGGGCAAGATTTTGGATGGTGGAAACTTCAAATCGAGGACTATCTTTATCAGAAAGATCTCTACTTACCACTTGAGGGTTGGAAACTTGAGTTTGCGGAAGGGAATCCGAAAGCAGAATCCAAACGGAAAGTTCTTGATCGAAAGGCGCCGGGTGCGATTCGTCTAAGGCTAACAAAAAAGACGGGTTATCACATAGCAAAAGCAAAGACAGTAAAAGAAGCCATGGATATTCTTACTAATATTTATGAGAGGCCATTTAAATCAAATCAGGTCTTTTTGTTGAGGAAATTGGTTAATATGAAGCTATCTGACAAGGGATTTGTGGCAGAGCATATTAACAACTTTACACAGGTCATGGATTAGTTGGAATCCCCAGGGATAAAGCTGGACAGAAAGCTTCAGGTTTTACTGTTTTTATATTCTCTTCTAGAAAGTTACAACACTACAATATAGGGCATTTCAAGCACCACGAAGGACGATCTGACTTTAGATAATGTTGTGAGTAGCATCATAGATGAAGAGAGGCGAAGGAAAGCCTTGGGTGGAGATAACTGTTCAGCATCTACATCTTCTATAGCACTGGTTGTGGAGAACCATGGAAGAAGTAAAAGCAAAAGAAAATCCAGTGGGCGTGGTAGATCACAATCAAGAAGAAGGAATTCTGGTACAAAAGATGAGTGTTGGTATTGTCACAAAATCGGATATCGAAAGTTTCAATGTGAAGCCTACAAAAAGAAGCTGCAAGATGAGAATCAATGAGCAAATATGGCCAGTGATAAACCCCTGCTAGAAAACTTGTGTTTATCTGCAAGGTCTGACTTGATGACAGACAAGTGGTTCAATGACTCTGGTGCCTCTTTCCATTGCACCTCGCAAAGAGAATTATTTGCTGATTATGTCAATGGAGACTTTGGACAAGTGGTCATGTTAAACGGACACACATGTCCGATTGTTGGACAAGGAACTGTGATTGTGAACATCTCAAGTGGAGGACGTCTAACCCTATATGAAACCAAACATATACTAGAATTGAAGAAAAATTTTATCTCAACCAGTAAACTTGACCGGGAAGGTCTGGTAACAACCTTTGGGTGTGGAGAGTGGAAGATAACCTCAGGAGCAAGAGTAGTAGCAAAGGGAATGTGTACGGGTACACTTTACCTTCTTCAAGGAGACAATATCAGAGATATGGTTGCAACTATAGTGGCTACAGAAAATTTGTCTACTCTTTGGCACTATTGTTTAGGACATCTTGATGAAAAGGGTGTAAAATAGTTACACTCAAGAAAGCTACTTCCAGGATTGCAAAAGGTTGAGTTAGATTTTTGTGAGAGCTGCATCCATGGAAAACAAAAAACAGTCAGTTTTCAGTTGGATGGGCGACAAAATAAAATTCAGGAGCTAGAGTTGGTTCACATTGATGTGTGGGGACCAGTGCAGGAGCTCTCTTATGGTGGTAAGAGATATTTTATCTCATTCATTGATGATGCAACAAGAAAGACTTGGGTCTAGCCTCTCAAAAAAAAATCAGAGGTATTTGGGGGGTTTAAAATGTGGAAGACCATGGTAGAAAAAGAAACAGGTCATCAAGTTAAACACCTGAAGTCTAATAATGCTGGTGAATGCACAAGTAAGGAATTTGCAGAACACTTAAGTCAGCAAGGAATATATAGGTTGAAGACTATTCCTAGAACTCCTCAAGAGAATGGTATCGTTGAGAAAATGAACATGACCATTCTAGAAAGTACTGAAGGGAACCAGATCCCGAATCCACTAGGAAACGGATCCAGAGTCCCAAGATTTTAAAGAAAAATTTTTTCTCACATAAGGAGTTAGAGAACGATACCTGGATTAACGAATTTCGCGGAGATCTTGTCCTGCGGAATGGATCTGGACTTCTTGATCTACTATGCAAAAGATCTTCTAATCTA
>JAOXNR010000001.1:20855022-20867271 GCA_028571225.1 Parsonsia alboflavescens | reverse complement strand
TAGTGTTTTGTATCAAACCCAAGGATTGAAGTCTAGTGTTTTCTTGATGAAAAATTTGGTTATGGAACTTATGGTTCATATTAAATTAAGGGATATTTTTTTATCACATATGATCTAGTATTTAGTGAAAAAAATTATAATATAACTCAATAAATATCATGTAATTTAATGGATCGGATTCATAATAGAATTTACCTTTCTTTATCATTTGAGATTTTATCTCATTTATTTAATTTTTAGATGTTTTATGTGAAAGAAAAGGATTAGTTAGGGGGAGGATCGCGAAATTTGATTCCTGTCCAATAATAATTATTATTATTTATTAATGTTTTATCATGGTCTTGAATTAATCTTGGACTTTCAAACTATTTGTGGGCTGCTTTGACAGGGTGGCCGCACCCATTTCGGGTTCTTAGCTTCTTGGACAAAACAGTCTTCCAGGTACAATTTGGAATGGTCTAATAGAGGTTTTATAAAAATTAAAGTAATTTCTTCCTCTTCTAAAATATTTTTTAATCAAATTTTAAAAAATGTGAATAACATTTCATAAGTATATAATTAGAGGAATAATATAAAAAAAATTCTTTCAAATACACAATTAACTAATAGCAACAAACTTATAATCAATAATAAAAAAAAATTAGTTAAAATAATTTATATTTACGAAGAGAGGGAGTATAAGTTTTCAAAATCCAAGACTGCTCAATCATACACGAGTTGCAGCTGCTTTATCATTTAATTAAATACTATACTTACTTCTATATAAATCAAAGACAAAAGATTTTTTTTTTTTTAAATGAAAATGGTTAGAGGTTAATTAAATGAAAAAAACTCCATTTAAAACTCAATGGTTTATAATATTAGATTTCATTTAAAAATCTATAGTTTAATAAATCTATATCAAACTAACTTATGGCACACAACTAAATAGTGACTAAAAAAAAAATCTAACATAATCAAAATTAAAGATGCTATTAATTTTTAGATATATATATTGAATCAAAAGTGTATTTCATTTTGTCTAAAATTGAATACTCCATTCGTATGAATTTGAATATTGAGATGCATATATGATTGCATGTTAGGTTATTTTAAGAAAAATAAACTCTCAATCTCAATATAAAGTTACACTATATTTAAAGATTTACTTTTGCTAACTCGAGGATTTATTTTATAAGAGTAAAATACAATTCTATTTTAAAATTTTTGAAAATAAATATTTTTTATCCGGAATTAAATGTCTTATTTTACCTTGGTTAAAAATCAATGAGTGCATTTGTATTCTAATAAAATTACTAAATTTTCATTTTTATTAATTTAATTAATAATGATTGTTTTATGAATAATTTAGAATAAAAATAAAGGCATCACATCCTATCGATTCAAAATTGAATATTTCATTTTAAGTTATTCGGATTTAAATGTCTTATTTTTTTAATTTAAATAAAATTTTTAATAAGAAAGGTGATATTGTAAAGTTAAAATTAATCAAGACAAATTTTTTTTAAAAAAAATCAAAATGAGAAATTCAATTTATAGACGGATGATATAAAATAAATAAATAAGTTTAAAATATAAAATTTTAGTAACACTCCCGTACAATAAAAATTTTACCTCTCACCTCTCGTAGATTCTAAGAATATTTTAATAATTTAAAATGACATTCAAAATATGGAGAGGCAGTACATCCCGTTCAGAATTTGGCGCCACACCGTCATAAGTTCCAGACGGAGCAACCACATTCTGACCGTTGCAGTTTCTCCCTTTCATTAGAATCGATTATGATCACTCATTACCGGCCACCGGAACACATTTGCTTCAACTGACTTCGAGGTGAAACGTTCGCCGCCAGACCACCATGTCTTCCGGCGCACCCCACAGCAAAACCCTAACCCTAGACTCAACCGCCCTCCACCTCACTGCTCGCACAGCCCTCTTCGCCCAACCACCATCGCTGCCGCATCCTCTTCCCCCAATTCCTTCCTCTCTACCCCATACCAAACGCATACCAAGAACCCGCTTTATAGTCGACGGCTTCAAACATTCCGGTGACTTTTCCGTATCTTACTTCCTGTCGCACTTCCACTCCGATCACTACTATGGTTTGACTCCTTCTTGGTCTACAGGCATCATTTATTGCTCTTCCACTACTGCTCGCCTTCTAGTTGAAATTCTTAAAGTTCCTGCCGACTTCGTTGTTCAATTGCCTCTCTGTGAGCGGATTCTTATTGATGGGTGCGAAGTGTTCCTAATTGATGCGAATCATTGCCCCGGTGCGGTTCAGTTTTTGTTCAGAGTTGTCGTCGACTGTAAGGTTGAGAAATATGTTCACACTGGCGATTTCAGGTACTGTGATTCAATGAAGTCTCTCGATATGTTGAACGAATTCACTGGTTCTGATGCTGTTTTTTTGGATACTACTTACTGTAATCCGAAATTTAGATTCCCAAGTCAGGAGGAGTCTATTGACTACGTGGTGGGGGTTATACAAAGAATTGGGGCTGAAAATGAGGAGGGAATGAAGAATGTTTTGTTTCTTGTGGCCACTTACGTTATCGGGAAAGAGAAGATATTGCTTGAAATTTCCCGGAGGTGCAAGAGAAAGATTTATGTCGACGATAGAAAGATGGCAGTTTTGAGTGTTCTTGGCCTGGGGGAAGGTGGTGTGTTTACTGAGGATGAGAGAGGGAGTGATGTTCACGTTGTTGGGTGGAACATATTGGGTGAGACCTGGCCATATTTCCGTCCAAATTTTGTGAGAATGAAGGAGATCATGGAGGAGAGAGGATATTCCAAAGTAGTTGGATTTGTACCCACTGGGTGGACTTATGAAGTAAAGAAGAATAAATTTTCAGTTAAGAAGAAGGATTCATTTGAAATACACCTGGTGCCTTATAGCGAACATTCAAATTATGATGAACTAAGAGAATATGTGAAATTTTTAAAACCAAAACATGTTATTCCAACAGTGGGCGTGGACATTGAGAAACTTGACAGCAAGCAAACAAATTCACTTTGTAAGCATTTTGCAGCATTCTTGGATGTAACAGCCAGTAAGCAAGAGTTTCTGATGAGTTTCAACTGTGGGGCAAAAAATGCAGATGAGAAAGATGAAACTAGATCTTCTCTAGCTTCAAATGTAACGATCAAGAATCATGAGCAAGATGCAAATGAAAGTAGCAAAGATACGAATATGGACAATATTGAGGAATCTATTCAAGAAATCAGAGACTGTTTACCCAGCTGGGTCACACACAGTCAGATGCTGGATTTACTTAGCCGTTCTGGAAATAATGTTGTTGAAGCCATTTCTAAGTTTTTTGAACACGAAACTGAATTTCATGAGCAGATTACTGCAAACATATCTTCAACCCCTGAATCTCTTGCTATTGCACAATTTGAATCTGCATTGTCTTCTGACATAGCAGCAGATGCATCTGCCTCACCTTCCAAACTGCCACAAGCTGAACCTGGACTGCCTTTAAGGCCTTTTCCTGATAAGAGCCTCCTTAATACTGAGGATGTTTCCTTAAGTCAGAGATTTAAGTTACCCAGCTCTACAAATTCAATTAAGAGTGGAATCTCTCCAGGGAAGAGGAAGAAGACTCCTCAAAATAAGATCAACAAGAAAGGCAAAAACAATCGAAGCCAGGAATCCAGTGGGTCAAAGCAGTGTACTATCACAAAGTTCTTTAATAAATTAGCACCCACTGTCTCTGAAGGCGAAGGAGATAATGCTACATCTACACAATCTCAGGATGATAACAGTTCATTGCAAAATAACATAACAGAACAGCAGAAAATTGCTGTGGATCAGTTTATTCAGATTGTAAATGGTGATGAGTCCTTGAGAAGGCATGCAGTGAGCATTCTGGAAAGAGCAAAAGGAGACATGAATGTAGCACTGGACATCCATTATAGCAACTCTAGCTTTACCCTTAGTGACAAAAAGGTAAGCTTCCCAGACTGCGATTTGTCTGAAACTGGATCTTTAATACAGAGCTACTTGCCTAACCAATGTTCTAAGTCAGTTGTGAGAAGTGTATGTGAAACTGGTATGACTTCACCTGTGCAACCAAAAGACAACATTGCGACAGACTATGTATCATTACCTCTTGATAAATATTTTCCTTCAGAGCATGGTGGGTGCCAAGTTAAACTATTGTTCTTCTATTTCTAATTTAAAATGAAAAAATAAAAAACTTTCTGTACATTAGCCTGTTGAAAGTAATTCGTGTGACATTGACTTTTGTCAGCCTGCTGGACGAAGGGTCAACCAGCCCCCTATCTTCACCTGGCAAGGACCTTTGAGCTGGTTGAGAGAGAAAGGGGCAAGATCAGAGCCACATTAATGCTCTGCAATATGTTTAGGAGGTTCATTTCTTTGACAGTGCATCAATATTCCATTACTTCTCTATTTTGGAATCCTGACTGGATAATAGACTTGTTATTAAGATTCAGTAATCATTTATAACCTTTAACTACTTAAGCCTTTTATGCTCCCGAAAGAAGTTATTGTCTCATCATTTGAATGCTTCATTTCTTGTTATACAGTTTGTTGGTCCTGTCTCCAGAGGACGTGTTACCTGCTCTGTATTTGTGCGTCAACAAGATTGCTCCTGACCATGAGAACATGGTTTGGTTTTTCCTTTATTGCCCATTTGTGCTGTACTCTAGTTTATATCATCATTGAGAACATTTGTTCTTTCTTTTGGTCTCATTTTGTTAGTTGAGTTCATGATTATCCATATTTCATCCAACTTTGCCTTGGTCATCCTTTGTTTACCAGTAATCCATATGTTCGTCTAATGTTCACATTTTATCATCTTCACCCTCTTAATGTTAAATGTACAACCAATTTCTTGTGTTTATTTCTTACATTATTTGTTTTTTTATCTTCTTTCTTGTTATGCAAGGTTGTAGTTTCTCTCCTATACAAGTTTGTTACTCATTTTTTAGGTTATTTTCTCTCCCACTTTTATTTCTTTGACATTGACTTTTTTAGCTTAATGTTTTTCATCATTTTTACTCCAATGTCTAACATGTTTTTTTTTCTTCTGCTACTTAAATGTTTTATTTGATCTAATTGTGCTATTTGAGTTCTTTGGGATTTATATGTCAAACTCTTTCCTTGCCTTATGGACCAAAAGAATTGATAACCTGAGATTGGAGGTTTGAATTATCACTATAATTAGATGATAGTTGAGGATATGATTTCAATACTAATCTGGCAGGAATAATTGTTAGAACTACTTAGTAGAAAAGGATTTCTTTGGTTTTTGGCCATAGTAAGGAGAGAAATGGGGGGGCATCTGAGAAAATTGGGAGCCAAGTTAGGAAGATCAATATTTCCTTGCCCCACCCCCCAAACCCATTATTATTATTATTATTATTATTATAATTTAAAGTAGACAGTCACTCTCTATGCTGCTGCACCTTATGCAGTAGTCAACTCTGACTTATCTCCTCCCTCCTGCTCCACCAAAAAAGAAAGACTGGATTTATATGGATTGCCACAGCTTAATTGTGCTGCTTTGTGTTCCATTACTATTTGCTCATTTGGTTGTGGATACAACTGTTTATACAAGCCATTGATAGATTGTGTTGGCCAGGAACTGAATATTGGCGGTAGCACTGTCATTGCGGCTCTTGAAGATGCATGTGAGACAAACAAGTCCAAAATACGGGATTTGTATAACAGCATGGGTGATCTTGGTATGACAAATGAAGAATTTTGGGTATAAGGGAATAATGGTTATCGTACACATGGGGATTAATACCATGTTAAACATTGTCTGTTAATTAGGTGATGTTGCTCAACTTTTTCGACCAACGAAGTCATACTTTGATCCTCCAGCCGTGCTTACGATAAGAGGAGTATTGTCTACTCTCCGGAAGATGAGGTATATATTACTCAAGTATATTCTGTATATGTCAGATTCATTGCTGAATTCTTATGATAAGTGAATTTTGTGTAAATAATATAGAATCTGATACTACTTACCATATATTTAAACTTACTTTACTGTATCTTCTTCCCAGTGCTTTCTCAAGGTTACTTGTTACCATATATATATAATATAAGTCATTTAATACTATTGTACACATTAAGGATTCTAAAAACCAGTGCATGTTTTAAGGATTCACAATATAAGTCACTAGAAAATTGGAATGTGAAATACTAATAGGGAAAATAGTGGGAGGAAAAAGTACTGAATACTTATCGAATTTTGTAAAAGAATTATTTTTTAAACAACTTTTTAGCTCTAAAGTGACTTAAATTGTGAAATGGAAGAAGAATCTTTTAAAGAAGAAGAATGTAGCTTCTTATTGTTCCTGGTTTCCAGTTTTTCTGCAAGGTATTCTGTAAAGAGATGGAAAATTATTTCTGCTGCCAAAAGAATAGGGTCAAAGTAAAAAGAACAGGTCAGGTTGAGTTTGCCGAATTGACATTGAGTTTTTCTTCATTAATTATTTCTTATTTCCAAAGCAGAAAAAAGAAGATGGAATTGTTGGATTCTATTTCCTCATTTAAATGAATGAAAGTTTCATTTGAAATTTCTAACATATTTTCTCAAATCTTTTCTCCATGCAAAACTAATGGATTTCACTATGTCCAAGGGACATGTCTTTGCTTCATTGGAGGGCTGTTTACACTTCAGTTCTTGTTACTAGAAATGACTATTTGGGTGTATTAATGTGCATGTGTTTATAGATTGTTTGATAATTCTTTGCTCTCTGGGTTTTCTGCCAAAATCAATTTCGAGTATAAAAGTTTATGATTATGAAGGTGCTTTGCTTCCCTCTTTTCCTAGTTTCTCTATGGTTGTGTTTTATCCAACTTGGTTGTTTCCTTTGGGTGGTTTCCTTTAGGTTCATCAGTTATAATTTATCATTTTTTAAGGAGAATTCATCAGTGTTGAAACAGGTAGTGGTAGTACTAACCGGAAGAAAAACCTAATAATGAATCTGATGCGGTCATGTCGAGAAAAGGAGATGAAGTTTCTTGTCAGAACATTGGTATGATTAGTTATATATTGACCTCCAGTTTTGCAGTTTGATCATTTTGTTTAATTCATCCCGGTAGAATGTCTAAAATACATTGGCATATTTCCTTCTTAGAATGTCTAATTGAATATTTACTTAACTAATGGAACATATTTTTCCTATAAAACACAACATGACCGCATAGGTTAGGAATTTACGCATTGGAGCAATGATGAGAACTATTCTGCCTGGATTAGCACAAGCAGTTGTCATGAATTCAGCTGAAGAATCTGTTGAAAATTTGAAGGAGCATCTCCAGGTTTGTTTTTTGGGCTTTTGGTATTTACTAAATCCGATATTTCAACTTATCTTTTCCTGATATGTGAACCATTTCATTCATTATGTAGCATTTTATCGCCTATGTATTGAAGTGGATTGTCTATTTGTGGCGCCCTTTACTTTAAGGGTAGATGAATATAGATAACGTTCTCTTACAAATGCATGTGCCTATTGAGAGATTTTTTATTCTTCTGTTTCTAAAGATGTGCTTTGTTGGTTTAATTTTTCTGCTCATCTATATCCTTTTGATTATTTGTGTTGCTTCATGCTTTTGCAGCATCTTTCCGCTGCAGTAATTGAAGCCTATAATGTACTTCCTAATCTGGTGAGCTTCTGTTTTTTCTCTTTCCCTTGATCTCCTCTCCATTACCCAATGAAAGATAACAAAAGTGTCTAATGCCTATCATCATCAGATCTGGACTAAAATTATATGCTATTAGCTATTAGTTTTGATACCTGAAGAACACATGACTGCATGTTACGGTTGTTTTTGAGGCATCTGTTCCTTGTGGTTTGGTTTTGCTGTGAAATGGTCCTGGTTCTTCCTGGTGACTGAATTTCCTGATTGCTTTCTTTCTGAACCTTTCAAGCTGGATGCATCTTTCTGAATTTCTGAAACCTTTAATGCCCTAATTGCTCTTATACATTATGCTTAGGATCTGCTGGTGCCTTCCTTAATGGAGAAAGGGGTTATGTTTTCCTCTACTGATTTATCCATGGTTCCTGGAATACCAATAAAGCCAATGCTTGCGAAGTGTGTAAAGTTCTTTATTTTTCTTCTTCTTCTTCTTCTTCTTTTTTTTTGTTTTTTTGGGTTTTGTGTCTGTGAAAATGTTAATGTCGTAATTTTTGTTTGCCCTAACTAGAGCTCTTCTTATTTCTGTCTTCCTTTTCTTCATTTTATTTCCCTTGTGGTAGAATCACTAATGGAGGCTATCAGGTTCTGAAACTTTTCCAGAAAAAAGCATTCACCTGTGAATATAAGTAAGTTTTCATTGAATTTATATACACTTCTCTTTAGTATTACTTTTATAGTTTCCATAGCATTGCCAATTTTCTTTATGATTATGTTGCTCTCTTTGGGAAGATTATATTTCTTGCAAATGTCGTGCAGACAATTTGATCAACAACATAGAGACTATAATAATCTCATGTGAGATCCACTGTCCTAGTTTTCTAGGTGTATGGTGCTATTCACTCTTTTAGCATTGTTAATTGAGATACGTTTTTTGGATTACTTTGATCTTCTAGCCTTGATACCTTTCCTTTTTTTTTTCTTTTCCCTTTATTGCTGTCCTCTTCTGGATTTTTCATAGTTCCATTTATGCTTGATTTGTTCAAGGTAATCAAGAAATTGAGCCTTTTCATTTCAGTCCCTAGCTAGTATCATTTTCTCCTAATCTTTGGTTCTTATCCTGGAGAGGAGATATGATTGATGGTTGATAGTGGCTGTGCTATGTCTTGGATCTGAACACAATACAATAAATGTCTATAATTGTAAAGCATCTCTGTTTATTTGGGAAGGGAAAAGTTGGAAATTTTGAGCAACATTTGTTGCGCTTTTGAATGGTTATTGCTCTCTATGAGAAAGGGCACTTTGAAAATATTGTGTGCACGTTTCTGTTTGTTTACCCTTTATAATTTTCACAAATAGCTGATCTCCTTCTTTTGGAGCTGAATCTGTGCATGGGGTTGATTTAGAGAATTGTTCTCAACTAAGAATGAGTGTCAAATGTATTCTATTTTCATTAGGCGAGGAGTACATGTTCTTCATCAAGTTTCTTTCTCTGTTTAGTGATATCTCATTCCTTCTGAATTTTACCAACTAACATCAATTTTTGCTGCTTCCGAAGAATGGAGCCTGGTCTTGACATGCCTGGAAATGTTCCTTGCCTGCCTTTTTTTAATGCAATTTCATCTTGATTAATAATGATTACTACACTGGTGTGTCGAAAATGTTAGGTTTATAGGAAAATAATACTACATATGAGTAATGACAAAAAGCATAAGCTCTGTAATGGGAATAAGTATTTCACTTAAATGAAAATGCTGATATTTTCGTATGCGTAGCTCACCGATTATCACAAAGTATTGTCTATGATATATATCTTTTTAAGCAAAATTAAGTATCATTTGTTATTCTCTTACATCTTTGATGAGGGAAAGAAATTGAGACCCCAGCAGGTCCGAACTTGATGCTAATTTTTAGTAGTCAATCCTGTGTGTAATTCTTCTCTTTCAGATATGATGGTCAACGAGCTCAAATCCATAGACTGGATGATGGTTCTTTGCGTGTTTTCTCTCGAAATGGAGATGAAACAACAGCAAGGTTCCCTGACTTGGTGAACATTATTAAGGAAGCATGTGTTTCTGTTGCAGCAACTTTTGTATTGGATGCAGAGGTATGATATCTCTCAAATAAAGGGCACCAAATACCACTCTTATTAATTAACTACTTGATTAGAATTTACAATGAGATCTCATATGATTGAAAGTATTTCAATTTATTATCCCTGTTTGTTCATCACTTCTGCTGGTTTATGTGTATATATGTGCTCAGTATGGGTTTTATCTTGTGTGTTTAGGTTGTTGCAATCAATAGGAAGAAAGGATTGAAGCTTATGTCATTCCAAGAGCTATCTTCTCGGGAAAGAGGAAGTAAAGGTTCCATGGTGGAAGTTGATAAAATTAAGGTGGAAAATATTTCTTAACGAAGATGTGCACTTCTCATTAGAAAATGATTTACTATGTGGTTTTTATTGGACCTTCTAAGTGCTTTAAAAGTTGCTTTTGCTATCTGGTTTTCAACTTCCCAATGTCATCAATACTACCTTGCCACCAATGTTGAATTTATGCTGACATATACACAAGTGAATTTTTTTCCTAAGATTTGGAATTCTGAAATAAATTGGCTATCATCCAGAAACGAAGTTTGTGCACATGCGTTGTTGCACCTTTGTGGCAGCTAAAATGTTTTGTTTTTGCTGATATCTACTGTTCTTGCAGGTTGACATATGTGTTTTTGTCTTCGATGTAATGTTCGTGAATGGGCAGCAGTAATCTTCTTGAACCTTTTATCTAAAGTGTTGTAATATCATGTTCCCATAGTGTCACATATTTTCTGTAGTGAACTTTTGTTTGATTGATATTCTAGATTCTTCTCATTGCTATTGATTACTACAGGTTAACGGACAAGGTTGTTGATTCTTTGTCTGTCAGAGCTATTGCATTTGATGTACTTTCATCTAATTTAAGAATTAATTGCTCTAGGCATACCAGTCACCAAGATAGTTGTCCTTGTTTCTAATTGGCATAATATGCATCTCAGGTGCCCACAAATCTATATTTTTGGATGTAAATGCTGGACTTAGAAATTTGGTTTGTTTTATAGCAGTTCATTTAGAAACTGTTCGAGATCACATTCGCGAATGATGTGTGGTGTTAACATAACATAGGATTAATGGAGTTTTAGTCCATGTGCTCTGACTTTAAAAATTCATGGTTAATGGTATCAACTTATCTGGGAGTTAGAAATACTAAAATTTCTATATCTTCCATGTGCATTGATCTTGAATATTTTAGCAGTCACATTTCATTTTCATTTAGAAAAATTTGGTTGCTGGAATAATAGGAATATTAAGCATTTTTGATTTTAGACTGGATTTCTTGTCCGTAGTCTGTTCCTGACTTGATTCTTTGAGTAGGAAGCCATGAAAACTCCTTTTTGTTCCTCTCTTCAGGTTGTTGGATCTTCCTCTGCGCCAAAGACGGAAATGTATGTACTTAATTATTCCTTGGGAAATTACTTCGTGATTGGATCTTTTATTCGCAAATCTCAGTTTCAGCTGTATTTTAAGATGCTTTCTTTGTAATCAGATCTGGAAGATTTGTTTGGTCAGGAGAAACCAGGTTATTTCGAATATGCAAAAGAAATTACTGTAAGTACCCCACTATTAATGTATACCATGGAGTTGTATTTCCAGAGATGTTAACAATTCACTCACATTTCAGGTGGAATCAGATGATGCTTGCCCAAATAATGAAGCCACGTTGACCAGAATTAACCACTTTCTGAATGACGCACACCATTCTTCATGTGAAGGAATCATGGTCAAATCTCTTGATGTTGATGCTGGGTATACACCATCAAAGCGTTCTGATGCATGGTGGAAGGTGACATATAGAAACAATTAAATACTCTTGAACTAGAAAGCAATTTAAAATTTAAATTGACATTTTACCTTTGACAGGTTAAGAGGGATTATGTAGAAGGACTAGGTGATTCCTTGGATTTAGTACCTATTGGTGCTTGGCATGGGAATGGAAGAAAAGCAGGATGGTATAGTATAAAATCCTCTCATTGATCTCTTTCTTCCTTTGTTTCTAGCCTTTTGCATGGATGTTTTTGAAGCCCACTTATCCATGATGTAGAAATCATAGAGGTGTTTTAATTTTATGGCAGCATTTCTCCCTACTGCATGTTAAATTTTGGGTACTAGTTTTCTCTCTATTTTCTCTCTATAGAAAGTCTCATATGTCCTTTATAGTTCATTTTTATTTCAGTCTAGTCCCATAAATTCAAACATCAGTTTCTGCATCGAATTTTTTCTCTGTGGACCTTAAGTTGATTTGTTCTTGACCTTTTTCTTTTGAATGATTCAGGTATAGCCCCTTCCTTATGGCCTGCTACAACCCTGACACTGAAGAGTTTCAAAGTGTTTGCCGTGTCATGTCTGGATTTTCAGATTCCTTCTATAAAGAGGTAAAACGGATTTGTTTTTTTCCCAGGGGCCATTGCTGGTTTTTATATCCTCTTTTCCTTTTCCAATTTTTCCTTCTTTTGTTTGGTCCGGGGAAATGGGAGGATAAAACCATAACCAGCAAAGGTCCATGCAAACTCTGCCTAGAGAATATAATGGAAGA
>JAOXNR010000001.1:20808666-20822724 GCA_028571225.1 Parsonsia alboflavescens | reverse complement strand
AACGCATTTGGGTAGAAATGAAATGTTTATAGAAAGTGGGTAAAATTGAAATTGGATCAACCAATTTGGATATATTTTAGAATTAATTCGCCAAAATAGGGACCAAAATGGGGAAATGGACCGGCACCAACCCAGTAAGCCCCAGCACACTGGTCCTTTGGGTCCTGATCGAGTCCGATTGATGCACTCTTCTTCGTCAAACACTTGTCTTTCACTTCTTGTTTCATTCTCTCCTTTTGTGCTTAATTCCATTGCTTTCCAAGGGTCTTTAGGATCTTCTTGAACACACTTGGAACACATTCTTCAAGTCCTTGAATCAACAAGCAATTGAAGTCCTTCCATGGTTGTTCATCATCCATAAATGCTAGTCCCTCAAAGATGGATTGAAAATCAACCAAGTCTTCTCTTTCTTGCACATATAAGATCAAAGACCCGTCTCAACTTTGCCACCCTTGCTTTTGTTATTGGTCCAATAAGCATCTTAGAAATTGTATCACTATCACGGTCCCTCTCTCCAGAAGCCCCATAGCTATTTATTGTGAGGATCAAAGGGAAATATTACCTCGTAATTTTGTTGATGAGATTAATGGAAATGCTTGAGATAATTTCTTGCAAAAAAAAAAAAAAAAGGCCACTCACTTTGAATGGTTGAGTTGCATCTTAAACATCTTTATGATTAGTGTAATATTGAAATATGAATATTTTAATCGTAAGTAGTAGCATTTAGGTTTGAGAAATCTCGAATTCAAAACATGGCAGAGATAAATGGAAACCACAATTGATTTTGGAGATAAAAGTATAAAAAGGATTAGAAAAGTGGAGGGTATAAACAAAAAATCTTTTATTAATATTTTATTCTATTTTTAAAAAATAAAATGAATGGGACACCCCAGTGGGTAAAGTGGCAAAGGCGTAGACCATAGGTCTCAAGTTTGAATCCCATCAACACCCTTCTAGATTAGTTGAATGTAGAGGTAAGTAAGAGCTGATTCGGACACCGTTAAAAAATAAAAATAAAATGAATGTCCAGAACCCTCTCCAAAGTAATTAAATTTTTAGAAATAGTAATTATGTTACATATTAAAATAGATTCTCTAAGCTAACAATAGTTTAGTATTAAATGTTAAAGATGCCATATTTTTTATAAAAAAAATTAATAAATTATGAGAAAAAAATATTTCTTGAGACATTAAATATGCAACAAAAAGCTTAGACTTCGCAATAATAATTAGATAAATTACATATCAAAAGATCACTTTGAATGAACTTATAATAATTATTAAATATGATTAAGCAATATTTTTAATTAATTTACATTTTTTATCTTAAATTACATCACAAATCATATTTATTTTAATTTTCACTAATCACGCAATTGATAAAATTTAATATAAATAAACAATGTATTGTATCTCTCTGTCTCACATGTTTTTCTTACATTGTATTTAACTAGTATGAGGCCCTCGTGTTCTGCACGATGAAAATTATAAAAAAGAAAAAAAAAATTAAATTGAATATAATTTGTTAAAATTTTAAGTTTTTTTAAGTAAACTTGTTAGAATCAAATAAGCTAAATTTTATTCATTTCTCATGCATACCTGTTTTGAATTAAATTATTTGATTGTTAGGGTTAAATTAATTTTACCATAAAATAATTAAATTCTATCAGAGGAGGAAACAATAAATTTGTAATTCTCTTTGATATAGAATTTTTTTAGAATTAATATTAGTTTTGAAATAAAATTAAACTTCTCTTAAAAGACAACGTAAAACTATTTAGTAATCAAACTTGTTCATAACTGTCTTTTAGAATCAAACTGAGTTTTTTTTTTATATTAGATTTTATAATTAAATCTATAAATATTTCAATACGAATTTTAACCTAATTAAATTAAATTCTTTTAAAAAATTTTCTTTTTTCCATTCATCTAATTTTCCATTCGAATATTTAGAATTAATTCCAATATAGATAAACAATAAATTTTAAATTAATTACCCCTCTTTTAACAAATTCATATGATAGATATATACTTACGACAATTAAATATGTTTATCGGTAAATAATATGTACAGGAATTTAGTAATGCTCAATATTTTGAATTAAATTGACCTTTTTATATACAAAATTTTCAGTTTTTTTTTTTCTTTTGAAAACTGTAAAACTTAATAGACTTAAATTTGGTTTATCATTTTGACATACAAATGTTATTTTTCTTTAAAGATAAATGAATAAATTAATAATTAAAGGATTACCAAAAATTTATAAATACCACAATATCTAAAAACTTCTTACCCTTACCATGCTTGAAATGATATTTTTCTGCACAAAATAAAAAGGGGGAAAAAATTCTGCAAAAAATTATTAAATTGTCCTTAATAAATAAATTCAAAATATTAAACATAAAAGACCTTAGGGAAAATTCGACGTTAAAGAATAAAATTCTTCAAAAATATAAAAATATAAATTTTTATAAAGCAAAAATATAAATTTTAGGTAGATCATTTCCTGCATAAAGCAAAAATAAAAATTTTTATATATTATAAAAGAATAATATATATACATATATATATATATATATATAATAAAAATAATAAAATGTAAAGAATACAAACCATGCAACTTATTAAAAGAGAATTGAAAAAGCTTACCAAAATATGACTGGCAAAGAAACCGTAGGAGAAAATAGATTTTCTTATCTCACATTTATAGTGATGAGAGACAATAAAAGTAGATCAAAGTCATAACAATCCTAATCTAATTGTAACTTATTTTTGTTAATAACATTTATATTTCAAATCATTAATATTTAATTTATTTATTTATTATTTTTAAAGTATTATCTAAAATTAGACATAATAGTAAAATTTTAATAGAAACAATAAGAACTATTTTTTCTAAACTAATTTTCTTAAGAAAATCTCCAAAAGAAACTCCGGATTCTCTCTTTAATTTTTTAAGAATTATTTTATTAATTCTAAATTAAAATCTTCTGAAGAAAATTTAATATTTCTTGAACAGATGTAAGTTACACTACTATTGATATTAGGTAAAAATTTTCGTTTTGTAAAAATATTTAAACCTTCTTTTGCATTTGGAATCATATCCCCCCCCCCCCCCCCCAGCACAAATAGTTTGAAAATTATATTAGACTTCATTAATCATACAAATAATCTGGAATTAAATTATTGAAAATCATACAAATATTTTTAAAATAATAATTAATTTAGAAAAAATTTTCCTACCAATTAGATGTCCTTTCATTTAAAATTGTGTAAAAGAAATCAATTATAGTAAATTTCAAAAAAAATAATTATTTTACTCATTTTCATTCCCTTTTTGTTTTTCCTGTTAGATGAGTTAATCATTTTGGCCATAAAATATGGTTAATCCTTTTTACGATAGAAATATTTTTAAGGTCAATTAGTTTTTGTAAGAGTCGTGTAGGAAACTTAATAATAAAAGAATATATTTAATATCTTCCCCTATTACAAAACCTTTTGAAATTAAGTCAAAAAATAAAAGTAATCATGAACTGTAATTAAAAATTTTCGGTAAAATATTTTAGTATTACCTTTGATAAAAATTTAATTTATTTTTCATAAGAACAATTTTTAACTAATTAATTTTTTTTTAGAAAAAGAATATTATATTAGATTAATAATTTTTCGGAAATAATTCTTAAATTCGCATATGAATAATATAAAACTTTTCATACAATCTTTTTTGGAATTAAAATCTTTAGACTTATTCCCATAAATATTTTAATTAAATTACTCAAATTTTTTTGCTACCTTATAAAGAAATGTAAAAGAACTTAATATCCTATCCTAATGTAATCCAACTATGTCTATAAAATCGTTGATAGTGACATAATCATAATATTATGAGATGTTTCGACTGAAGTAAGAACCATTATAATTGTATTATTAAAATTTAAAGAAAATTAAAAAGTATCGTAAAATTATTTTGAGTTATTTAAGTATTAAATTATTATATATATACATGATATACAATGTGCATCCAAGGATATGGTCGAGTAGTTCGAAGGTGTAGCTTGCATATTGCAAGTCGTGGATTCGACTTGGTCCTCCTGCATATTCTATCTTTAATGAGTTGTAAGTTTTAACAAACTTATAATTTTATTTCTGAATAATTAATATATATATATATATATTTATATATATATATATATATTTTTAGACATAGTGTTATAAAATATTATAAAAAATTAGACACATTGATGAACATTCATAGAAAGAATAAGCAAAGTGTTTTTTGAAGTGATCCTCTTAACAAAATCTCGGGAAGAAATCATGAATTTCAATTTAAATGAATTAATATTTTTAATTTTATAATTAAATTAAAAATGATCAATAAGAATATGAATGGTCAACATATAATCATTTTTTTTTCCTTAAAAGAAAATTATACTTTATTAATCATACAAATATTTAGAATTAAACAAGTTAAAAAATCATTAAAAAACAAAGTGAATTATGCTATAATTAAACATATTATTAAAATAATAACTAAATTTGTTAAAAATTTGCTGCCAATTAGTTGCCTTTTTCATAGAAAAATGTTTTTATGTTAGTTTATTTATATATAAAACTATTAATTAAATAAGGAAGATTGGTACTTTTGGTCCCCCACCTTTTTCATTTTTGCAAGTTTGGTCCAAAATCTTTGTTTTTTTGATCCTTCAGTAATTTCTTTTTGGTGACTTTGGTCCATATCGATTTATTTTAGTTTTTTTGGTCCTCCAACTTTAATTTTTTACACAATTGGTCGAAATGACCAGAAAACATGTTTTGAAAGTTTTTTGACCTGGTCAAAAAAGAGTATTTTAAGGATTTTATAAAATAAATTATCATTTTTAATCATCCACTTTTTTTTAATCTTTTTTTGTCCTCTACCTTTTCGTTTTTTACATTATTGGTCCTGAATGTAAATTTTTTACTTACAACAAGATTTGAACCTTGGCACTCAAATTTGAGGCAAAAAACTTTAACCAACTCAACCACCAATAAATTTTGTTTATTTTCACTTCTGGCAGTATATATTGTTTTTAGTAAAAATTCCTCTCAAATATTAAATATAATCTCACAATAAATCAATTACACATCAATTTTAAATATTCTTATTTAATGATATGTATACGTGAACTTTATATCCTAATTATTTTATTTAATTAAACTAAAAGTTATAGTTATAATAATATGAAAAATTAGTAGGGAGGCTAAGGTTAGAAATAAAATAAAATAAATTATATTCTAAAAAAAGTAAAATAATTGAAAGTTATTATAACACAAAAATAAAATAAAAGATAGAACTAAAGATATAAATCTTCCATATTATTATAATTGAAAATTTTAGTTTAATTAAATAAAATAATTAGGATATAAAGTTCAAGTATACAAAAATCTTTTAAAATTATAGGTATGTCAAATATAATTTTGAATATATATGAGGTGTTTTTGAAATACGAATATTGAAAATTGATATGTGAAAGATTTATTATGAGATTATATTTAATATTTGAGAGAAATTTTAACTGAAAACAATATATATATTATTAGATGTGAAAATTAAACAAAAGTTATTGATGGTTGAGTTGATTAAAGTCTTTTAACTCAAATGTGACAAATCCTGTTGAAAGCAAAAAAATTTATTTTTAAGAAAATACATTGATTACCAATGACATAAAAAATAAAAAGGTAGAGGACCAAAAAAGATTTTAAAAAAAAGTGGAGGATAAAAAATGATAATTTATCTTATAAAATTATTAAAATACCCATCTTTGACCTATCAAAAAAAACCCTCAAAAACATGTTTTCTGGTTATTTGGACCAATTGCTTAAAAAAATAAAAGGTGAAGGACAAAAAAACTAAACTAAATCGATATGGAAAAAACACACCAAAAAAAATTTGGTGGGGAACCAAAAAAACAGGGTTTTGGACCAAACTTGTAAAAACGAAAAAAGTTCGGGACCAGTACCGATCTTTCATTATATAAAGTCAATGTTTAATAGGAGATAGAGCTATCAAAATAAGTTGTTCAATTGGGATCGAGTCGGTCCTACCCCACATTTTTTGAAGGATTGGATTTAAAAAATCTAATCTCAATTGCAATAAGGGCTTTTTAGCCCAACCCTAAAAGGTCGAGGGTCAACAATGCTTTTTAGCTTTGCCTTTGAGGTCAAAGATATTTTAAAATATATATATATTTTTTATTTTATAATTTTTATTGCCTATTTTCAAATGTTTGGTTGTCTCATATCTAACTTCTTTTTTCTATTTTTAGAAAGAATCTTAGTTTCTTTTCTTATACAAAATTTCAATCTTAGTTATTTTGGGTTTTTTTTTTTACTGTAATGAATATTAAATACTGAAATTGAGTTTTTCATTTTTATATTTGGTTTTTATACCATTTTCTACATTTTTCTCTAATTTTCTATTCACTATTTTTTGTAATTTTTTAAAGTGACGTGAAAATTGAATTGTTTTATTTTAAATATTTTTAAAATTTTATAAATATAAATATATATATATATATATATATTTATACGGTTTTGCTAAGGCGCGCTCCGGAGCGCACCTTAATGCACACTCCAACTGTTACCGTAACGGAATTGTTGCTACAGCGCTCATGCAGCCAACCAAGTAGAGCAAGAATTCCGTTACGGTAACGGTTGGAGCGCGCATTAGCAAATCTGTTTATATATATATATATATATATGATATATATAGAGAAATGCTGTTGTATGCGACATTTTTTTTTTTTTTGATAACTTGAAATCAAATGATATGGTTTTGAAAAAGAAAAAAAAAATTGCAGAGCAGAGTAGAGGTTCGCGAGGAGTAAAAAAGGGAGGGGATTGTGAGGGGCGATGAGAGCACAGCTTAGAGATTGCCATCTGGCCTCTTCCGCACCGTCGATAGGAGGTGCCGTCAGAGTCCTTCCTCCCAAAATCGTCAAAACAAAAGTTTCAAGTATATCCCAAATCTTTTTTGCACATTTTTTAAATGGATTTTTATCAAAAATTAAGGCAATAATACTTTCGAGCTCGAATTAGGGATGTGAGGGTGGGGGTTGTGTTGGATTGTTGCCTTGTTCACAGATGGCCAACAAGGATTGAGTTGTTGATGGCAGCATTGCTCTGACCGAGATGCTTTACTTTACTCTCTTTTTTTTTTTATCTATACCAAACGACTTCGTTTTGGATGTTACACACAGCGTAGGTGTGCGTCATTACTCTTCTATATATATATAGATAGATTTACACCGATACAATACAATCTCACACTTGTTGGACATCTTGAAAATAATTACCAAATGAAAAAAAGGAATTGAAAAACAAATAGATATATCAACAAGAAAGCAATGACAGCTAGATTCATTTGAAAGTTAAATCATAACTTGAAATCTACAAGTCATCATAACAGCTTCACATTATACATCAACAATCAAATAAAGCCTCTTGAAGCAACAATACTAGCATTTACAGCTCTTGAAGCTTCACAAAACCAAAATTTGTTTGTCAACAAAGAGAAAAATTTCTCTATAATCTAAACTTGTATACAGATGAACGTTAAGAAAGATCATATAGTCTCATGTAAACAAAAGACAGCTTTAGGTTTGTTAAAATACAAATTCCGAAAGCTATCTTCTTCCAGATTCTATATCTCCACCGGCTGCTGCAATTGCTCCCCTGAATGCATTATCGTTCCTCTCATTTGCAGCCTGGCCATACAGATTCTGACAATTATTGTTTGCTTGATTGCTTGCACGTAATTCCTCCATGACCCTAACGTATGCATACGTAGCCCAACCTATAAAAAAAAAAAACCAAGAAGAAAAAACTCCAGTAAACAGCAGTTGCAAACTGCAACCTCAACTGGAATAATAAAGCATTGAAGAACAAATGATGACAATAGTGAGAATATATATTCACATAGTCAATTCCATGTGAATATATAGTGATAGTAGTGAACTCTGGTACCCACAGTAGCATTCTAGGGTATCTACTATGTATATCATATTTCTCCTTATCTCATTTATACAGAAGCAAATAAAGTGGAAGTGTTTCATACAGTGTAAAAGTCATACTCAGTAATATTGAGTTAGTATTATAAACAAAATGAAGTGGATATCTTTCTTCTGTTGAAAAAATATATCACCTCAACAATGAAAAAATTTCAGAATATAATGACCAAAAAGTTGAGTGGCATACCTTCAACATGATATGGTGGTGGGAAAAACTGCAAGTAACATAACGTAGCGACCACAAGACCTACAAAATCCTTCAAATAAGACCCGTAATATTCAGTTCTTTCAATTGGTAAGGTAATTTTTCACGAGCAAACAAACCTATGAGACCGCCAACAAACACATCTTGCCAATGGTGCCAATAATCATCCACCCGAGAAATGCCAACAAGACATGCAGCAATCAGGGGAAGAAAAACAATGCAAAGTTTTGCAGCATGGCCCCTGCTATCAAATGCTCTTATTTTCCCAGCAAGGTAAAGTGATAAAAATCCCAGACCAGCGAATGACCCTGCATAAGTCTCAATGCATTCTTGACAAGTTAGACAGAAAAGCTGCAGTTACCTTGCTTGATCTCATGCTAATTTTCATCTGGTTAAATCCATAATGTTTGCAACAAATGCAAATATTTTTTCTCATATGTTAATGAGCCGCCAAACTGTTAGGTAAAGAGAGCACACATGCTTTTCTTTGCATGCATATGATTTACTTGAGGAAACAACCAAACAAAATCTTACTTACATGAAGTATGACCACTAGGGAAGCTCTTATGCCCTTCCTTCATAATACCCTTATCACCATGGCATATTACATTTCCCCACTGATCATAAGCCTAAAAGTGAACAAACATTGGATAAGATTGACAAAGAGCACCTTTAAAATAGATAAGAAAGACACTTTGAGTTCTTAATAACCTATCATTCAAAAGCAGTTTATTTGAAGGCAACTATAAAAGCACCATACATCTTTTCCATCTGGAAAACAACGCCAAAAGAAGTCTGGCCGAGGCCTACCAACAGCATCTTTTATGGCATCCGTTATAACACCAGTTATCAGAACTGAGTATAGGATCCCTGAAGAAGAAAAGGGTGTCCTATGTGATAATTTGAAAGAAGGTATAACTAGAATCAAGATTTATTAGAAGAAAACAACTGGAATATCTTATTACCCAATATGGCATGATGAAGATCATATACGTCCCGTCGACGCAAATAGAAGAACAGAAAAACAACCATTGGAAACAGAACTGCATACACCTGATTGGTTTTCAACATGAATAACCATATCAATACAGGAACATTGAGTGGAATTACTCCAAGATCAGTAAATTCACATTTTCATCTTATGTTGTGAATCTGTGATGAAAAAACTAACCGGCACAGCCCAAACAGGGACAGTGTTTTCTTTAAACGGATACTTGAGATCACCCATCATATCTTTTCCAACAAACCGCTTAAAAGGATGAATAACATTCAGCAAAACTACTAATGCCAAAAGAAGTATCAATATAAACCAATCATGCATATGTGTTCTTGCCAATGTAGCCCCATGAGATCTGACTGTATGTGTTTCCAGCTGGGTTTCCCTCATTCTACTCTGTCACAAAAATGGCACAAGAGACCAAAAAAAATTAGTCAGATATTTTGCAGAGATTCCAAAGGTGACCAAACTTGTAAGCATAAGGGGCAAGACCATAGCTGGATTTCCTGTCCCTCTCACCCCTCACAGAACAGACTTAGAAAAGGAAAAAGATGACTCAGCTGAAAAATAATATATCACTGAAGTTATATGTATCTTTGCACATTTAAAAAACCTTATACAAAGGGGTGAAAGGAAGCTTTATGGGCTGGTAGAAATGTAATGATGCAACTTGGGCAACTTTTTTTAGTTACTTTCCCTTTGCATTCCAAATATAAAAAAAATACAGTTATCCTCTTCATTCTGAATGCCTTTGTTTTCGAGTGCCATAACCATTCATTATCCAAAACTTGACCTCTTTCCTTAGAAGTTTCAATGAACCAGTTAGAATGTGCCTGATAATTAAGTTGAAGAATTCTAATTTCCAACAAGAAGAAGAAAAACTAAGAAAGAAAACACTGAGATATACTGATGCTGAACCAATGTATCAGTGCAATCGCAGAATCAGTTCTGAGAAGCTCTCAGTTGTTTCTTTGACAGTTCAAAGAGAGACTAACGGAAACTCACATTACTGACTTAAAAAGAAAAAAAAGAAAAAGAAACTTGAATGCATCTCCATTCCAACTCTATTCTCATACCTGGTGGTTGTCCTTATATTTAATCAATGGCAATTTCAGGGGTGAAATCAACTCTCTATTAATTAGAGATGTATCCGGCCCCTCAATCAAAGTGCCCTACACAAGAACTCAAAACAAACAAATAAGCAGGTCAATAAACAAAATCAACAAAAAGAACGCATCAAATTTGGACCAACGGAAAAACCACAAAAGAAAATTTTAGATAAAGCTTAGATATACCTCAGAAGGGCAATTTTATTTTAATGAACGTCAAATGAAATAAACTCATTTGCTAGTTGCGCAACCAAATGTAAAAGTTTGCAAATCAGATAAAAAATGTAGATTTACTAGTAGAATTTAAGATCCTCTTATACTAGTATTTGATTCCTCAATGAATTACTACTTGCTTCTCTAGCTTCAATTGAATAAGATCACAGTTTTGAGACATAAATTTACCAGAAGTGAGCAAACATAAATACCTTACAAACCCAACTAATAATAGATACCTTCAAATGATAGCCTGCCTTTTCATCTTTTTCCAAGATGTGAGGACGGGTATCATATTGAAAATAACTTTGACTTTAAGAAAGGATAAAAAATCATCAAATCCCCACGCAAACAAATTCATATATCAATTTGAAAATTGAAATGATGGTTTCTTCGACTCTAGCACGCAGACCTATGCAGAAGGAGTGATAGGAACAAGTAAGAAAGACTCAAATTTCCATATGCAATTCACCAGACGTTAAAATAAACATTGCCTACAAGACTGCCTCAGCGCAGACCAATCATGTTCTATAGAACCTCAAGAAATTCACCTCCGTCCATTCAAATATATTGCGCAAACATATGGAAACGAGAAATTTTGGGATCAACCCCGCTAACTGAAAGAGTAAAATTACAGACCCTTGTGCCATAAAAAGCTCTGAAATTGCTGAACAAAAATGGGGATCTCACATTCCAGGAAGCCATAGATGAAGAAAAGATCAGTAAATCAATAAATCTTGATGATGACAAGCACAACCCAGATACAATAACTCAAATGCAACAACAGCAGCAATTGTTTGACAAGATTCAAGTGCTTAGTCTAATTCTTTAATACGTCGAAGTGTTCGCGCTCGGGGGTAACATCCTTTCCCTTACTCAAAAAGGCAGTTAAAAAGGAAATAAACTAAGATTCCAGAGAGTAAAGAAACAAAAAGTAAACGGACAAAATAGGGGAAAATTTTCCTTCACCTTTTCGAAGTCGTATCAGCAATGGCTGATGGGGACAGCAAAAGATCCACGGTAAATGAATAGCGGGCTCGCAAAACCACTGTTCATACTGATATACCTGTCCGTAGCAAGATGGAAGATTGTGGTGGTTCCATATCTTTTTTCTATTTTGCTTTTAACATTTTGTTCTCATGGAGATTGAAAAAATAATTTGCGAGAGGGATTCGGTGCTGTGTAATGTGTTGGGAAGAAAGGAGGACGCCACGTGGATTTGCCGTTACGAATTTGCAGGGTTCAAATCATGCACCGGTCGTTCAATCATACTATGCTGGGTTAAATTAAGGTAGTTATAGGGTATAATATGGATTTTGGGTAAATTTGTGGATGGAGGCACGTGCTAACCAACAAAAAAGAGTAAGACAAAAATGGGTCACGTGTCTAGTGCGTATTTAATTGACCTTTAAGTTTGACATTATTTCTTTTAAAATGTCACACTTCTTCTTTTTTTCCTTTTTTTTTTTAAATCGTATATTCTTTTGGTAATTGAAAAATGATTAAAGTATTAGTACATGTTTATCTTTTTAGAAGCTTATCTAACTGCTAGTTTGAGAGTTTAAAAGAGAAAAGAAGACATGAATTAAGAGGGCCAAAGAGAGATAGAACATTTGATCTTTTATGACATTGTAATTTTTTACAAATATAATAGGAAGTGTTTAAAAAAGTATACTAAAAGATGTGGAGGCCCTTTGATACATTTTAAATCTTCTTGTATTTTATTTTACAATAATTAAAACTTTATAAATAAAAATAAAATTAGATATATTTAATAATAAATATTAAGAGATATATGTAATTTCTTTTATTAATAGAAAATAGCGTGTAACTCAAATTGAATTAGAAAAATATCTATAAAGCGTTTTCATTATTAACATAAATAATAATAATCTTTTCCTTTTCATTTTATATTTTTTTAATTATTAGATATATAATAATATAAAACATATTCTAGGATGTTAAAAATGGCTTATCCCTAGTTCACATTTTTTAAATCTTTCAATCTTTATAATTACTAATATATAATTTTCCTAATTTAGTTATACTATAAATATAATAATTTACTAATTCAACAATATCAATTCCAATTACAATATCCTTTACCACCTAACTATATGTATCACATATAAGTTTCTTATTTTAAAGTACGTTCTTGGAAATATGATGGTGGAGAAGAGTCTTGCAGTCGAGAAGATGAAACATTTGAAAGAAGAAGAAAAACTAGAGAAAGTTAAAGAATTATAATTTATTATAAACTCTTTTATAGACGATTGTAATGAGAATCTTTTGTGTTTAATTCGAAAAACAAAAAAAAAATAAAAATAGCAACAAAGACGGGAAGAGAATTGCAGCAAAGATGGAGAAGAGACGGGAAGCAGCAATGATTGGAGATAAACCAACAAAGCCCAACCAATGTATAGCAGCTAACCAAGAAATCCCAAAAATGAGTGATTTTTCTTTTTTCTTCAATTTTTTTACCTCATATACCTCACAAATTTGCGGATTGATGGGTGTGAGGGGTGGGTCGATGCTGGAACATCGTGATGTCTCTGCTCTTGCTCACCCGCCGAAGGTTTGGTGCACACAGGCAAGTCTGACAAGATAAAAGGTCGAATCTTCACTAAAACGACGTCGCATGACTGTTGGCGCACACAACGTCCTTATGTGGCGTTGCACTCTTCATAAAGTAAATAAGATAGGATTAGTGTATTTATATACAATGAGCATTTTCTAAAAAATAAATAAATAAACAATAAATAGGGAAATTAGTGTGTTTATACATTATAAGCATTAACTCAAAATAAATAAAGAAACAATAAATAGGGAAATTAGTGTGTTTATACATTATAAGCATTCCCTCAAAATAAATAAATAAACAATAAATGGGGAAATTAGTGTGTTTATACATTATAAGCATTCCCTCAAAATAAATAAATAAATAATAGGGAAATTAGTGTGTTTACAACTATAAGCATTCTCTAAAAAATAATAAAATAAATAATGAAAGAATGGATTAGTGTATTTATATACCATGAGCATTCCCTAAAAACTAAATAAATAAACAATAAATAGAGAAATTGGTGTATTTATATACTATTAGCATTCCCTAAAAAATAAATAAATAAACAATAAATAGGGAAATTAGTGTGTTTACAACTATAAGCATTCCCTAAAAAATAATAAAATAAATAATGAAAGAAGTTGTTAGTGTATTTATATACCATAAGCATTCCCTAGAAACTAAATAAATAAACAATAAATAGAGAAATTAGTGCATTTATATACTATTAGCATTCCCTAAAAAATAAATAAATAAACAATAAATAGGGAAATAAGTGTGTTTATACACTAACCAACAAGAAGGCAAAGTTATTGAAGGAGATATCTTGGATGAACAAGAATGTTTATCAGAAGTTGAAATAAGAAGATGATGAAAAAGAAGAATTCTTGTCATTCAAAGACTTATACGAGGCAAAGGCAAAA
>JAOXNR010000001.1:20790980-20808566 GCA_028571225.1 Parsonsia alboflavescens | reverse complement strand
ACGGTAACGGCCGGAGCGCGCATTAAGGCGCGCTCCGGAGCGCACCTTAGCAAAACCGATTATATATATATATATTAGATAAAATAAAATTTCAAAACATGTAATAAGATAAATAATAAAATTGAGAAAAAAGAAAAAGGAAAAAACAAAAACAGAAAACAAAGGAGAGGGGAAAAAAAAAAAACGAAAGCAAGAATGCAAAGCCCAGTCGGCAGCCGGGGGCTGAGGATTGGGAGGGTGGGGGAAAAGGAATGGAAAAAAATGAATAAATAAAGAACTAGAAAAAAAAAAAGGGGAATAGACAAAAAAGAATTTAAAAAATGGAAAATATAAGAAGAAAAAATAAATAAATAAAAATGGAGTGAGAAAATAAGTGAAGAAAAATTTTAAAAAGTAATTTAAAATTTGAGAATTAGAAGTGTTTATTTTATAAATTACTTTTAATAACTTCAAAAATAATAATAATAAATTTTAGCTTATTTTTCAACTTGTATAGTAAAAGTTTAAACAAACAAGAATTATTTTCATTTAAATGCTTGCTTGAAAATCGAAATGATTTCTTGGTTGATTTGAAAACTTAAATTGGATTGTAAAAAATAATAAATAAAAAATTTTCCTTCTTTTTTTCTTTTCATTTTGATAAACCATTTATCCAAACGTTTTGATCTTCCACTCCATTTTTTACAAAATATATGTTTTCTCTGTCGCAAATTAAATTTTTTATTTATATTTTGAATCTTTGAAAATTAAAAACCTATTTATTGAATTATTTAAAGTTTTACAAAAAAAAAAAAGCTATTGATAACTATAAAAATGAAATAAATCAAATACCTTTCTTAATATTTGCTCAAATCAAAATGACATTTAGTTTTTAAACAAAGAAATTTATTAAAATATATAAAAATAGATACACCTCATCAGGAAATGCCACCAAAACTAACTAGAGTGCTCCAAATGAATTGTTTATATGATTTGGAATAACTAGGTTAAGAGACTTTTGGAATTCCTCTAGTAAAATTATCTACTTATAATTTTATGACATCAACTATTACGTTAAAAGTGATATGGAAACATCTCAATAGATAAATCTTCATTTAATTGATGAAAATATTATATTTTGTAAATTTTTTTTTTATTTTATATGAAACTCTTTAGTCATCTTTTCATTTCACTGTAAACCCCTTTCATCTCTTTTATTCAATTTTTTTTTTTTTTTGTCCTTTTATGCAACTCTTCTTTCTTCTATAAATTTATCTCAAAACTGTTCACTCCTTCCTCATTTCATCATTTTGTTTTTTAGATAGGGTAACTCATACTTACACTTTCTCTTTTTCTTTAACAAATTTGTTATATTTTCACCTAATTAAGATAAATTTTTTCTATAGTCAAGAGGTTAGTGTTGGGAAGAGGAAGGATATACCGTGCTGGATTACAAGGAAAAAGAAAGTAGTAGATGAAAAATTGAGAACAGAGGACAAATATATAAAGCTTTTTTTTTTATTATGGAAAGACTTGTATATAACAACGGACAGAAAGGTTTCCTTTTATAGGGTAACAGTTCAACTAATAGGTCCAAATTTTACTCCACTAATAACAACTAAGCAACCCACTTAGTAGAAAATCAAGGGATAACAGTCCCATGTAATTTGCTAACAAACTTCAGCAACAAGACTTTGGACTTATTCAAACTTGACTGAGTAAAATAATTTTGAATCAACATTCAACATTCCCCCTTGATTCAAAATTGAGAACAGAGGACAAATATAGAAAGCTTTTTTTTTTATTATGGAAAGACTTGTATATAACAACGGACAGAAAGGTTTCCTTTTATAGGGTAACAGTTCAACTAATAGGTCCAAATTTTACTCCACTAATAACAACTAAGCAACCCACTTAGTAGAAAATCAAGGGATAACAGTCCCATGTAATTTGCTAACAAACTTCAGCAACAAGACTTTGGACTTATTCAAACTTGACTGAGTAAAATAATTTTGAATCAACATTCAACATTCCCCCTTGATTCAAAATTGCACACTCAAAGTTGTAATCTAAAGTAGACATGCTTTAAATAAGGTAATGCCTTCGTAAATATGTCTGCAACTTGTTCTTCCGTGTTACGATGATTCAACTCAATCATTTCAACTTCAACTAATGTCCGAATGAAATGATGATGAACTTCAATATGCTTAGTCCTTCCATGAAAAATTGGATTTCTTGTCATTGCTATTTTCGACTCATTATCACAGTTAATCACGATTGCTCCCTCTTGCTCATGATGAAGATCTGCAAGTACCCTCCTTAGCCATACTCCTTTGCATGCTAGTGAAGTTGTTGCCATATACTCTGCTTCTATTGATGACAAAGGAGGAGTTGGTTACTTCTTTGATCTCCTAGTGATTGCCCTGGATCCGATGTTAAAAATATATCCTGTAGTGCTCTTTCTATCATCTGCAATATAATGCAGGATTCTCTTTGATGAGCCAAAATATTGCTTTGTAGGCTTATGCATAAATCTGGAAACAACACCAACAACATAAGAGATATCAGGTCGAGTATGACTTAAATAGATTGGACTTCCAACCAAACTTCTGAACATTCCAACATCAGCGTCCTCGATACCATTTTCAACCTTTAACTTTTCATTCACATTCATGAGAGTTTCAGCCACCTTGCAACTTGACATGTTAAACTTTTTCAAAGGATCAATAGAATATTTCTTTTGAGAAACAAACACACCATCTTTGCTTTATTGAATTTCCAGCCCAAGAAAATACTGAAGTAAGCCCAAACCAGACATTTCAAAATTTTAAATCATAGAAGCTCTAAATTCTGCTATAAGAGACTCAAATGACCCTTTATATATCATATCATCGACGTATAAGCTAACTATAAGGAAATCATCTTTACTTTGCTGCTTTAAATAAAGAGTAGGCTCATTCCAACTTCTTACAAAACCATTTTAGCAGAAAAATGCATCAATTTTGTCGTACCAAGCATGAGGAGCTTGTTTTAGCCCATAGAGAGCCTTTTTCAATCTGTACTCTTTTTCTGTGTTGCCACTGGATTTAAAACCTTCAGGTTGCATTACTTAAACTTCTTCCTTCAATTCACCATTAAGAAATGCAGATTTGACATTGAATTGATAAATAGGGCATTTTAGTTGAGCTGCTAAAGTCAAGATAATTCTTACAGTTTCGAATCTAGCAACAAGGGAGAAAGTCTCTTCAAAATCAACCCCTTGCTCTTGTGAATACCCTTTTGCTACTAGACGAGCCTTTCGTTTTTTAATTCTCCTATCTACATGGTATTTCGTCTTAAACACCCATTTCAACCCAATCACATTTTTGCCTTCTGGAATATCCACCAACTCCCATGTATCATTCTTCTGTATTGACATGATCTCATCGTTCATTGCATCGCACCATTGTTTATTTTTCACTGCTTCATCAAAACTTGTGGGATCTGAAACAAACAAAACAAAACTACAAGTCTCATAAATTTCCTTTAATGATCTAAATTTCATTGGAGGAGTCTCATCTGAAGAAGATGAGCTGCTGCTGCTTGGATATGTACGAGAGCTAATTGGAGTTTTCAGGGATGAAATCGCTGTCTCTATTTCAGTTGGAACACCCAATACTTCGCTGTGAATTTCAGTATTAATAGGCACCTGAACTTGTGACTCTACTCCATTATCATTGAAGTTCATTATTGCATCTTCGTCAAACACCACATTCCTACTTATAACCACTTTTCCATTTATTTTGATTGTGAGCAATATCCAATAAATAGAGATTTTTTAGATTTGCTATCAAGCTTGGTTCTACTCTGTGAATTAACCAAAGTATAAGCAATACAACAAAAAATTTTCAAATGACTTATATGTGGCTTCTTACCCATCCAAGCCTCATATGGTGTTTGATTTAGAACAGCTCTTGTAGGAGATATATTCAACAAGTACATTGCTGTAGCTACAGTTTTAGCCCATAAAAGATTAGGTAGACCTTTCGTAGTGAGCATGCTTCTAGCCATTTCAACCATAGTTCGATTCTTTCGTTCGACTACTCCATTTTGCTCCGGTGTATAAAGTGCTGTGAGTTCCCCTGTGAATGCCATGTTCTTCACAAAAAGTATTAAATTCGTTAGACAAAAACTCAACACCTCTATTCGTTCGAAGGACTTTTATGTATCTCCCACTTTGCTTTTCGACAAGAGCTTTAAACTTCTTAAAATTTTGAAAAGTCTCTGATTTATTTTCGAGGAAATACACCCAACTCATACGACTGCAATCATCTGTAAACAACAAAAAATATGTCTCCCTCCAAATGATTGGTTCTCATGGGACCACGCAAATATGCATGAATCAATTCAAGACAACTAGTGGCCCTCCAGGTTTTTCCAGCAGGAAAAGGTTTTTTACTTTGCTTTTCGCTTACACATGCTTCACATAAATCATCACATGAATGAATTTTTGGCCGTCCAAAAACCATACCTTTCTGGCTTAGGAGCTTCAAGCCTTTGATATTTAGATGCCCACATCGATGATGCCACAAACTTGATGCATTCTTGGCACTAGCAATTGGAGCATGAGCTCCATTACTTGAGACTTCAAGGGGAAATAGATTGTTCTCCGTCATCTTAACATTAACCACTGTAAAACCTGAATTCTTCTCCTTAATGACACATGAACCATCACTAAACATAATGGAGTATCCAATACACATTAATTGTCCAATGCTTAATAAATTATGTGTCAAACTTGGTATATATGAAACATTATATAGGAGTTTTGTGTTACCATTGCTTGCTTTGATAGCTATAGTACCTTTCCCTCCCACTTGGATTTTCTTTCCATCTCCAAGAGTGACTAACATCTTTAGGGCTTCATCAAGATCTTTAAAGATTGTCCTCACATTACACATATGGCTAGAACATCCACTATTTAGAAACCAAACATCATTTGAGTCATAGTTAGTGTGATTATAAGCTAAAAATAACTTACTTTCTTTTGCATTTTCTTCCACAAAATCTGCTTGCGGCTCTTTGCTCCAATTGCTCCAACAATTTGCTTTCACATGTCCGTACTTCTTGCATTTGTGACACTGGACATTTTTATAACTGTTATTTTCTCTGAATGATGGATTTTGAGCACCTTGAGATTGATAATATCCCCTTCCCTGGCCTCTGCCACGACCTTTGCCTTGAAATCCATCTCTGCCTTGTCCTCTCATTGCTTGGCCATCCTTATCCGCGTTGAAAGATGCTTCCCCCTTGACTTGAAATGCCTTTTCCTCACTTTTCTCATGCGATCGGTTCAACCTTGCCTCATGAACTTGCAAAGAACCCATTAGTTCATCAAATGAAAAAGTTGATAAATCCTTAGACTCAATAGCAGCAACTACATGGTCAAATTTTTGAGTCAAACTCCTTAACACTTTTGAAACAACAATTTCGTTAGAAATATGCTCACCAGAAGTTTTCATTTGACTAACTATTGTAGTAACCCTTGACAAAAAATCTCAAACATGCTCATTATTTTTCATAAATAGAGTTTCAAATTGACGACGAATGGATTGGAGTTTCACAGTGATTACCTTTGATGAACCTTGAAACTCTGTCTTTAGAACGGTCCATGCTTCATTTGACATTACTGCTGTTGAAATCCCTGCAAAAAAGGATTCATGAATAGCTGATTGAATCATAAATAATGCTTTGGCATCCTTCTTTTGGTTTGCTTTGTCATCTTCATTGCAACCATCTTCCACCAAGTCCCAAAGTTCTTGAGATTTGAATAGAGTCTTCATCTTGATACTTCAGAACTCATAAATTATCACCTTTGAAGATGGGATACATGGCCTATGACATGCTTGCGAGATTTCCATTAGCTGCTACCATTGTAGCTACGTCCAAATTTGAAGGAACCTAGCTCTAATACCAAAAATGTTGGGAAGAGGAAGGATATACCGTGCTGCATTACAAGGAAAAAGAAAGTAGCAAATAAAAAGTTGAGAATAGAAGACAAATACATAAAGCTTTTTTTTTATTATGGAAGGACTTCTATATAACAACGGACACAAAGGTTACCTTTTATGGCTAATAGTTTAGCTAATGGGTCTTAATTTTACTTCACTAATAACAACTAATCAACCCACCTAGTAGAAACTCGAGGGATAACCGCAGTCCCATGTTATTTGCTAACAAACTTCAGCAACAGGACGTTAGACTTATTCAAACTTGACTGAGTAAAATAATTTTGAATCAACGTTTAACCGTTAGTGGCTGTCCATCTTTATACAGGTAATGGAAACTTTTTTAGCATATTTGTATTTTTTTTACTTCAAAATTTTATCTCTCATTTTTCAAGATCTTTGTTTTATTTAGATATTAAATTTTATTGTTCTATATAGGTCAAATGAAAGGATAGAGAAGAAAGATGAATATAAACTTTACATTCTACAAGAAAATTGGATGTGGATTAAGGTGCAATGCAATAATTTTTTCTTTTTTTATCCTTGTAAATGAATTTATAGTTATAACATTGTAGTGTTGATAGAGTTTATATATTTCTAAGAGTTATCAATTCAATTTTCGAACTATACCCTTTTAGAAGTTTTGATCTCTAAAGTTTTTATTTTTTTTGACTTGTATAATCGTTCTTAAACAATTTACGAGTGATCATTTTGATCCTTTTGGGAAAGACATTTTTATTATTACACCGTTCAATTAAGTGAATTTTTTTTAAAAAAAAACCCTAAAATCTTTGAATTCTAGGCCACAACATAAAAAATCTCATCGTCATCAAATACTTTTTTGGCATCATTTAAATACCCACAATTTACATATATGTGCAAAATCATGTTGCGGATATATGGATCGAATTGTAGACCTTCTTTCATTATCCTCCCACGAAGTTGAGCTCCATCTTCAGCTAGTCCCAACCAAGTATAAGCCCTGAAGACCGACGGATAAGTGAGCCTTCCCGGTAGCAAAATTGAACTAACCAACATATCAACAAAGAGAGAAATTGCAATTTCTGGGTATAGGCTCTGGGAAAAGCCCCTGATTACAATATTCCATGAAAAAGGATTAGGATTTTCGATCCAAGTGAAAGCCAAATATGCATAGTTCATATCACAGGCTGGAGAGGTCGCAGAGCAAGTTAAGACAAGGCTAGCTGCAATTTTATCCTTTATTAAACCTGTATTTATGAGCTGGGCATGGATAATTCTTAGGCTTTTCATGGTGGAGCATTGGTTATCTAGCATTCTCAGCAAATGTTGGCTTGATATAAACTTTGCAGTAGAGGTTGATGGTGGAGTACATGAGCAGAGACATCATGATTGTTGGATTCACACTACTTCACTGTCAATGTCGCTGAAATTTGATGGAAAAAATGCGCTCTGTTTTGAGCTCCGGCTAAAATTTTCTCTGCTCCTACACAAAAATTTGTAGAAGTTGCCTAGAGAAACTAGTACTTTATCAGATAAAATTGCAAACATCAATGGATTACAAGCAAAACCCAGATTTGTGAAGACCAGAGGAAAAATGAAAACGATGAGGAGAACGAAGGATGAACTTCATCTGATGAAGAGTTGTCCGCCTGAATTGTGATGTCGATGGGATTTGGAAATTTGACTAGGGCTTTGTCGTTTGGGCTGCAGAAAGGGGAAAAAATTGACCCTTTATTTTATAAAAAAAACATTGACTTGATAATCAGTATAATGATGAAAATGTCTTCCCATTTTAATCAGTCTATCATTGATTTCAAATTTCGATGACATTTTTAAATAATTTGATCAAAAGCATCACTCGTAAATTGTTTAAAAACTATACATGTAAAAAAAACTTTAGAGATCAAAACTTCCAAATGTTATAATTTGAGGATTAGATTGATTAATAATTCATATTTCTAGAAAAAAAACCCAAAAATATATAATTTTTATGTGAAACTTACCATAAAAAAATCTAATATAAAATAGATTTCAAAATATTTATTACTAAAATCAACATATTCTAATAAAAAATTTTAAAATAAAAATATTTAATATTTTAAATAAAATATATAAATGACATCATTTTATATGCAAACATTCATCCAGATATTATTTTAATGTAATAGTCACACATTCTCAATTAGAAGTACTATTAACTAAACATTCTTAAATTTAAGTTTTATGCATTCTCTCTCTAATATAAATATTTATTTATTTATGTAATCAAAATTACTATCTAAATGATTTTTTTAAATTTTCACTTTTAATAAAAGCTTCCATATATTTTTTTAATTCTTGGAATAAATTGATATAAAGCATAAATTAATGTCATAATCGTTCCAATTTATCTAATCTTATCTTCGTAAACAGTTTCGTGAAAACAAAAAGGAAAATGACGTGGGATTATATAAATAAAGTAACGTGTATTTTCTTGGACATTTCGCCAATCTATGACCATAAAACCTTACCATAATTAACTGTCATTGCAAGACAACTTCAAAGCCCTTATAAAACCTTTTCTCTTTCCCGGCAGGTCCCCAAACCCACCCCAGCCCTCTCGTCGCCCATTCCTCCAACAGGTCCAAGCCAGATCTCCTTTACCCAAAATCAGATGGACCCACAGTCTCCGCCGCTGTCTTCCACCATCGTTACTGATCCGCTTCCGCCTCTACCCACCGCCAACAACAAGCTTCGATTGATGTGTAGCTATGGTGGTCACATAGTACCACGTCCGCAGAGCAAGTCCCTATTTTATGCCGGAGGCGAAACTCGCATCGTCGCTATAGACCGCCGGACAACAGCCGGGTCACTCTCAGCTCTCGCTGCTCACCTGTCTCGTACACTATTCAATAACCGGCCTTTTCATTTGAAGTATCAGCTACCCAATGAAGACCTCGACTCACTAATTTCCGTAACTACTGATGAAGATGTTCAGAATATGCTGGAAGAGCATGATCGTGTCTCTACCATGGCGTCTCCTACACCTTCTCGTATCCGATTATTCCTTTTTCCTGTCAAGCCCGAGTCACTTGGCTCCACTCTGTTAGACCCGAAAGCGGAGTCGTGGTTTTCTGATGCTTTGAAGAATACAAGGATTGTTCAGAGGGGTCAATCTGCGGATTCAGGTCTGGGCAGGGAGTTATTGGCTCTGAATATTGGGGGAGGTCCCGATTCTAATGTTACACTGGAGGCTCAAGTGGAGAGTCTGAGTAATAGTGCTGGGGGTACTGGTGGAGGTTGCAGCAATGGCAATGGTGGTGAAAATAAGGAGACTGGTGGGGTTCCAGAATCATTGGTTTTGGAGACCAACTCATCATTTGGATCCACGAGTTCTTCAATTTCAATGACCAATTCGCCTGCTATTGGTGTTCGATGTGAGGATGGTGGTTCGGGTTTGCTTGAGAAGAAGATTAGAGTGCCTTCGTCGGCGTCAATTGAGAGGTACCTTTTTACCCCCTCATTTTTAGACCTTCTGGTTCTTCATTTTTTTTTTTTTTTTTGCATTTTGTGTCTGTCTTTATATATGTTTTCAGAATCCTTATAGTGCCGAGAACTCCTAATTTTTTGATGACTTAAGAAGTTTTGGAGGCTAGCCTACGCTTAGGGTACCCGCTCAACTGTAAGAAAACTCTTTTGAAAAAACAGGTTATAAAGAAATTTTAATAGATAAATAAACCAGATTTTTCTGTAAAGACAAATACTTCCTCCTTCCATAATTAAATGTACCTATTTCCATTCAATTATGTATGCCTTAATAAAATAATTGTATTTTTTAACACTTCCCCTAATTCATGAGAATTATAATTTTGCTAACTCCTTAAGGTATTAACATCCCACTAGATTGTCTCACTATTAAATAAGTCAAATACTTAAATCACAAATCATGTAAAGTAACACAATCGAATTTGCAGCTTTTAAAATCCTTCTCGTGGAGCTAGGAGTCTTTATGGATGATACTTATGAAAGGAAAAGATGGAAATGATTTTTCTAAGGATACAAAGATTGAAAAGAAAGTTGTTATATGATTTTCTGAATTCTATTATAGTAGCGAGACCGTGGGAAGATATCTCTAATTGTATACTTATATGTTCAGCTGAAATGCATAAACTTTCTATGCAACTGTCAGTTGGCGTATGTTATCCTAGACAAATATTTTCAACTTGTCTTTATTGAAGGGTTATTAGTAATGAGTGACATTTAACTCAAGTAACTTATCAGCAATTAAGCTAACTATAGGTATCTTAATGAATTGTTTATTCCAAATTAGAATTCACAATCAAAATTTCTAACATCAACCAGTTTAGAGATATCTACTCAGCTTTATATGATTCCGTCAAACATTTGTAAGAAATAGGGAAACTTATCAGGTTTAATTTACTTTGTGGCTTTATGAACAAAAACAGGAAAAAAAAGAAGAAGTTTGTTTAAATAGTTTGTCATGTCATTAGTAAGACATCTTGTTTAATTAGTTTGAAATGAACTGTCATTCTTTTTGCTAAAAAATGTACTTTGTCATTTTTCAAAATTCTTTAAATAGTCTTTCTTTTGTGCACTTGAGTCAGCATTGTTGATTTGAATGGTGAAAAATACTGCAAGTGAAGCGTGCCATTCTTTAAGTTAACTTGCTACTTGAGGGTGTGTTTTGTTTTTGTATTATTGCAATCGCATGTGTTATTATTGCCAACTTAGTACCCTTGATGAATGAATGGGAATCATGGTTGAAATTTACAGTGATTACAGCGTCGGAAGTGCTAGTAACCAGCCAAAAACCGGGATCTATCAGGAACCTCTCATTCAAGTTGCTTCGGGGGTGCCGTCTTCATACACTTTTGACATGGAAAGTTCTGTTTCAGATCCACAATTGGCAATCCATGTGCAGAGAGCAGTTCAGCTTTCAGGATATCAATCATCTCAGCAATCAGATGGAAAACAGCCCCAATATGAAGTTCAGTACGTTCAAGCAGGTGCACGTTATGTGCCGCAGTATCCCATGCCTCTTTCTTCTTACTATCCCATCTACCAGGTTCCACTGCAGCAACAGCAGCAGCAACCCCAGAGCCCCTATTTGATGAATCAACCCTACCCCATTTACTTGGTGCAGATGAGGCCAAATCAAAATTACAGTACACCAGGACAGTGTGGCGTGATTGACAATGCAAATATTACCACAAGTCGGCCACCATTACATCCACAGACAATGGTCCAAGCACCAATAGCTTACAAAGAGGTCATTACTGCTCCTCAAGTACCTGAAACTGCAACAAAAGGTTACCAAACTGTTTCAGCAGGAATATCAATTGTTGCTGCACCTCCTACTCAGGTTAAGCAGCAATTAATAGAGCCTTCTGAGCTGCACCAGACTTCTCAACCTGTTCCAGCTCCATCTGTTGCTACTAATAATTATATGAATGAATTGGATGAAGAACTTGCATATACTCAGATATACAAAACTCAGCCTTCAGCACCTGCCCCGGCATCAAAGTGCCAAACCATGATGAAGGGAGTGACAGTGATGTTGTCAGAATCTTCAATGCAGCAATAATCAAGTATCACAATGAAGCTCTTGTCTAAGAAGAGGAAAATTTTGGTAGGGTTGTTTATTTCTTCTCTAGTATAGTCTCTCATTGTGCTTGGATGGGGTAGAAAGAAATAAGGTATATTTTGTCATTTGTTGATTTATTCATTTGTTTGTTTTAAGCAATGTTTGTAGTTTTGCTCGTGTTCTTATTGATGATGTACTTAAAAGGTTGTGAGACATTATGAATTACAAAAGGCTTGAACATTATTGCAGTATATGGATCAAAGTTTGTTGTTTGTCTACTACGGGAGACCTATTCTTTTAGTTGTGAGCAATTTACTAGGCCGCCAATGAGATATCCTAGAGAATCCAAGAATTCTTATTTTTGTAGTCATTAACGATTTTAAAGCATGCTTTTGCCGCCATATGAGTATATCATTTGATTTGACCATTTCCTTCCTTTGCTAGCAGAATGATTTAGAAATACAGGTTAATAGATTTCCAGCAACTAGACTGAAAAATGTTTCAAAACATGCAAAGTCACAAGCAGAAAGAAGTCTGTCTTATCATATTCTAATACCTGGCCAGGCTTTCTGCCCGGTCGTGATGGGGAGGGGTTCTCAAAAATATAGTTTCTTGATTAGGATGAAAAGGTAACTCCGGCAAGTCCAATGGCTTTGATATCATCACTGGAAAGCAGCTAGTAAAATAAAAAACTTGAGAACAAAAATTGCCATGCTCATGGCTGAGGATTGCTCACCTGTATCCTAGGTGTCTTTGAAGACACCGACTTGGTTTTATTCGGAAAACAAATTGGATGCGTGACATATAACACTATTATGTTCTTTCAATGCCTTTACTAATTTTCTTTACTGCTCTTGCCACTGAAGAACTTGGTTAGATTTGGCATTACCTTTGTTTTCCTCCTAACTGTAAAAGAAGCTGATCTTGGTGTACCCCAAACTCCAGGAGATGCTGACTTTCGGGGTTTTCCTCGCCTTGATGGAGTGACTTTCCCATTCCTGTGTGTTGATTTTCTAGAAGATGCAGCAGCAGGAAGTCGAGTCTTTTCAGTTGTCATTTTATTTTCGTGGTTTTGCCACCAAGTCTTTGATTCACTTTCAACTTCTTCCTTTGCAGGAACCGATTGCTGCTTTTTCTTAGCTAATTGTTCTTCCTCCTTTCTTAGCTCTCTATTTTCTTTCTTAGCCATTTCTGTTTTGATCAGAATTTCCTTCTCGCTGGCTTTTAAAGCTTCAATCCAAGCCTGGGCAGCTACAACTTTCTTGTCTGCAATTTCTTGAGCTCCTGCTGCACGACCACTTAAGTATTCATATTCAAACTTGGAGATAGTTATACGCTGAGAAGCTGAAGCTCTTTTTCTCACAGTGTTTTCGATAAGCTCCTGGAGATCTTCCAGAGCTTTGGCTTCTGATGATTTAATGGATTTAAGCTCTTCTATTGCTACCTGTAATCTTTCCTCAACTGGGTCAATTTCAGACTCAGTTTTATCAATTTCTGCCTTGATGGTAGCTGTTTCTTCATCGATCAGTGCCTTCTCTTTCTTGGCTGTTTCAGCTTCCGTCGTTATTTGCTCAAGAGAGAGGGATAAATTTGTCGCAATTGATTGGGCTTTCTCTTCAGCCAGGGATGCTGCTTCCAGTTTAGCCTTTCCCCTTAGGAGTTTGGCATTCAAGTTCTGAATGGTTAAATCTACCTTCTCCGCCTTCTTCTTTGCTCTTGCTCTTTCTGCTGACACATTCTTTAGCTCAGTCCTTATGATGTCCAGGGAAGCCATGAATTTAAAGCCTTCTTCTCGGAGAGAAGCTAATTCCGTCTTTGCTGACTCTATTTCTTTTGTGATGGAATGCAATAATTCAAGATCATCCGATCCCACCCCATCTCCAGGAATACTCCCGATTTCTCTTATGTTCTTGATTCCTTCGACCGCGTTTCCCGTTTCCTTAACTTGCTTCAGTTCACCTTCTAGCATATTGATATCTGAAGTTGTGACAGCTAGTTTTGTTGCAATCTCTATCGAGGCATCAATTTCTTTATACATCACATCGATTTTCCTTCTACTTTCTTCCATTTCTGCTGCGTGTATTTCAGCATCATTTTTCCTTTGGGTTTCAGTGCTTCCATATTCCTTGATGGCCTCAATCCGAGCTAATTCTACAAGCACATGCTCTTCATTGATTTCCTCGATCTGCTCCTTGAGAGCTTCCACTCTGGCCGAATTGGATCTGGCTTTCAAATTTGATGCTTCTGTCTCTTTCTCTGCTCTTCTTTTTTCCTCCAAGAGAGAAGCCATCTCAAGCTTGAGCTTGCTCAAATCTTGTTTTACAATTTCTAGACCTTTCATTACTTCCGAAAATTGGTAACTTCTGCTCCTCCTTCCCCAATCTCCTTCACCATTTCTAGTCTTCTTCAATTTCTCCATGTACTCCTTCTGTGCTCGTGCTCTTGAATTTGATTGATCGATCCCCATATTCAGATCATTCACCTTGTTCTTTGCATCTAAAAGCTCCGATTCCTGTTTTGCCCACATTGATTCTTCAATGCCTCTGCTCTCCTTATACCTGCCAGTTTCACCTCTGGATTCTCTTATTCTTGAAGACTGCTTCTGCAAGTATATACATCTACCATATTTACATTTAACTTCCAAGAAATCCCATCCAAGATACAAATTTCAAACACAGAATGTTGAAAAAGGCAGTTGGGATTTATCATACCTCAGCGTAGCTTTGTGGAGGCTTTTTGAAAGCAGGTTTTGTGTCTTGAACTCTTTCACTAAACATATTTGCAGTAGCTTTAACTGAGCCAGCTCTCCTCTCCTGCAAGTCTCCTCTATTCATTTCGTTTTTCTTATCCTGCAATATACAATCTCGAAGGAGATGTGTGAGAACAGAGAGAACAAGAATTCCACAAAGAACCATAAAATTCAGACATGAATTCTGTACAATAATTTAGGGAAAAACTTGAGGTAGAGAAGAACGGTTGCAGGGGGAAAAATGCACACACACAACACACACCTGTGCTTTGTTTGTTGCTTGGAATAAATTTGCTCATGCCTGTCTCGTCGGTTGAATTGAATGATGGATATGATATGGTATGAGAGGGTAATAAAACAATGTGAAGGAGAGAAGTCCTATGAATTATGATTGGCTGTTATTGGGATCATCGCCTGCCATCTGATATTTCCTCGTGCGGACCTCCAAGTCATATATTCCTTAGATGAAGATCTTTCATTTTTTTAACCAATAGTTACTGGGGGGAAGCATTGGGGTGGAGAGGCGATAGGGTTATCTGATTTGATTATGGTGTTCGGAAAGACAGGTGCGAGGATGAGAGTACTTAACTAGTATGACATAAAACTATATTAAAAGATTCCGAGTTTTTGTTAATATTGATGACATTTTGAGATAATAATCTTTTATTTAACTTTTTAATAAATTTGTAAAAAATATTCTCATTTATTTTTCTATTTAACTAGTATGAGCTCACGCTCACGTGCAATGCACGATAAAAGATGATTAAAAAAAATGTTATAAAGATAGTTTAATAATGTTATTAAATTAAATATAAGATATTAAGTTTCATTTTTATAATATGTCTTATATGTGAAAACTTTAATTAGAAAAAACTTGGTGCTAGTTTATATATATTGGAATTTAATTAGAAAACTGTTTTCCTTGTATGTATCTTTATAAATAAATTAATATATTTTTAATACAATATTTTGAACTTGAATTTGTAAATTTTATATGAAAATATTTTAAGAAACAAATTTTATATAATCAAACATGTTGATACGAATATAAACTTAATAATTTCGAAATATTCAAATTTGTTCATACAATATTTCTAAAAATTAAGTGTAGATCCATGTAAAATGATCGAGAATAAATTAATGTACGTATTAGGAAAAAGTCCATCAATACACTCAAAAATTTAGGTTTGTAAACATTTGTTTATACAAATATTTAGAATTAACTTAGTGATAATTTACTAAATTCTTTTCTATTAAATCTTTTGGATTTAAATGTTTAGGTTTTTCTCATTTATATCTTTTTAAAGTAACTTAGTTAAATTTTATTTTTCCTTCTGAAAGATAGAACTTTAATAATTAATAAATAAATTATAAAATTTGTATTTTTTTTTCATGTATTTTAGAATTAATAATTGTTCGTGTAGAATCCTTAGAAACTTAATGACACCACATCCATTCCATATTATTCATAAATTTTTTTGAAACAAAGTAAAATTCTTGATTTTAATCTTTTGATTAGTTAACTCTATAAATATTACATATAAATGCTTGAAAACCATAGTTGTGTATTAAATATCTAAATTCGTTGAAAATTATTTTACTTTATATATATGGATAAAATGAAATATTTACGATAATGTTTATTATAATACCACCTTTTTATAATTATTTTCTTATAAATGTTAAGTCTTGCAAATAATAAAAAGTTCTCATCTTGACACATATATTTTAATCCTAAAAATTGTAAAAATAATTTATTATGTTCTTCGTAAATATTGACATACAAACCTTATTTAATTAAACATTAAAATAAACTTGTGAGGTCTATGGGTTAAATAAATTTATCATCAATTGCTTTACATATCATTTAGAATTAAACTTCCAAAAAAAGAAAAAAAGTTTTTTCAAGAGATTGATATTCTACTTTAAAAAGAATAAGTTAGAAAAAATTAAGACTCTACAAATTTTATTTTTCAAAATTTATAAGTTTTATTGAAAATATAGGATTACGAAAAATAATCACTGAAAAAAACATATCTATGTCAATATTTTGCATGATTGGTAGAAAAAATCTTGAAAATCCTAAAAGAAAAAATATTCATCCGATATATTCTAATATATTTTTTTGTACAAATATGTGGGATAAAGTTAATAATATTTTCCCCGTAAATACAATTTAGATAATCAAATCATTCCATTCAAATTTATATTAGTAAAATTTTATACTTACAAATATTTTGAATGAAATTTGAAAACTTTTTTCCCTACAATCCTTTTAGAATTAGAAATTTATTTCCACAAAATTTATTAAAATTACATAAATTTTTTATTCCAAGCTTAAAAAATGTCTATGGTTCTACTTTATAATCTTTGTATAATCCAATTTTCTCATACAAAATGCTTACATTTTCTATTAAAAAATAATTTTTCTATTGTTCTTACTTAAATACCATAATGGTAAATCTTTTAAAATTTAAATTAATATTTTTTTATCATAGAAATAATTTTTCCTAAAATAATTGTGAAGGAAACTTAATAATATACATTTTTTAATATTATCTTGTATAATTTTTTAAAATCAAACTACAAAAAGAAAAAGATATTTTGAACTTAAAGTCTTAAATTCATAGAAAATATTTAACAATTGAATTTAATATAAACAAAACTACCCATATATACATGGGCATATGAAAATTTTGGAATTATTTTAATTTTTCTTCAAAAAAATTCTTTAGAACAAAATCTTGTAATTCTTTATGAATATTGTGTTATTAGTTTTGAAACTAAATTCTTAACCTTTTGCCAATAAATATTTTTTTAGTTACATTAGTTAGTTTTTTTTTTGTATGCAATAAAAACTTCAAAAGCCTAATCCTAATATAATTATGAATCTTTCACAAGATAATTAAGAATAATTTATTGATAGTTTGTATCATCATAATAATAATCAATTTTTTAAACTAAAGTATAAAAAATAAATATTATTGCATGTATGTATGTATATGTATCAATCATAATACTACTAAATCATCATGAAGATCTTGATAAGAATAAATATAGAAGATACATTAGACAACCCTAATACGAATTAAACTTAGTCCTACAACCAAGATTTATTTTTATTTCATAAGAAAAAAATTTTTAAAAAATATTTCTAAGTGAATATTATGAAAGTTTTTTTTCTATTAGGGTACCTGTTCTTATAAAATGTTTTACTCGATAAACTCAAGTTAACATTTGATTTTCAAATTAAATTATAAACTCAAAGTTTTAAATTGTAATTTAGATTAAATCCTTATAATTGA
>JAOXNR010000001.1:20768401-20790880 GCA_028571225.1 Parsonsia alboflavescens | reverse complement strand
AGAATAAAAGCATTTGAGCTTTCATCCTTTAGATTTCAAATCATCAAATAACTTGGCTCTGATACCATTTGGCGGAAGGATAGTTTCACAATCAAAATGTTTGAATTTTAAAACACTTTATAAAATATATATATATATATATATATATTCAAATAAAGTAAGCATAAAACTTACTGAGAAAAGGTTCTTCAAATAAACTTCAAATTCATAGAAAGATTCTTCAAATAAAAAAGATTACAATAGAGAGTGTTTGAGGGATTAGCAGTTTCTGAGAGCAAGTGGGAATTGGCTGTGTCCTCAAACTTACAAATGATGCTAATTTATAGTAAATTCTAGAGTGGACTTCAAATTTTCTTTTCAAGTCCGAAATACAAATAATTCAAATAGGGTACAATTATTTCTACTTTTCAAAAGCTGAATTATAGATGTTGCATTTGCTTTACGAAAAGTAGATTCGTTCAAATTTACAAATCTTCAAATCTGCAAATAGATGCCAACTGTCTTCAAATAATTGAGAGTAGACAAGGACCTTTTTTTCGGAAGTTGTCCACTAGCTTGCAAGTGTTGTCAAATCTTGTCTGACACTTTTGCTAATGCTATCTTGTCTTTATGGCGAGTACTGAAATTGATATGCTATTGCAATTCCTTTCAAATCTTCAATGTCTCCATTATCTCCAACAGGAGATCTAGCAAATTGTTCATCTTCGTCTTCTTCCACTTCTTGTAATTGTGAATACAACTTTGCTAATTCTTCCTGAATCTGTTTCTTTGATTTCCTAGTTGAGCTGGTTGAAGGGGTTTGTTCTTTTGCTTTAGGAGTTGGTTCTTTGGGTGTCCATCCTCGAACTGTGATTTCTCTGCATAGATATCTGATCATTTCAATATTTTCAAATTTAAATTTCCATTAAATGACAAAATTTATCTTTCTTTTGCAGAAAAACCGGCAGTGTTGCATATGTTTTGGTTGTCCTGCAATGTTTTCTTTCTTGACAAATTCTTCAAACTCCTTTTTCTTGTTGTCAGAAAGTATTTCTAGTGTTGCTCCAAATTGCTTCCACCAATAGTAAAACCACCAGGGAAACTTGCAAATTTCTGTACGATCATACTTGATAAACCAAGTGTGACTACCTTCTCTTAAGAACATAAAGTTATTCCATGCATCCAAATAATCCATAAAATTGTATAAAGGTGGTATACAAGGAACCTCAAATTGGATTGGGGAATGGATAGAAGAAGAACTCCAATTTTCAATATTTAAAAGCTTAATAATTCTAATACGAGAAAAAGCAATTCCTTTGGTGTTAGTTTCATGCTCAATTTCTACTGATCCAGAGTGTACTAGTATGTGTTCATAAAATTTCGATCTTTCATTGGGTTGCTATTGAAGACGTAGCTTCCCTTCAAATAAGCATTAGGAATAAGTTTGTTGACAAATTCCTTTTCTGATAAATGCAAAAAGTTTCTTTCTAGTGGTAGAATAGGTATAACAGATATAGGAATATTTTCATGTTTTTTTGAAGATGAGACTGGTTATTCTACTGGTTTCTTTCCAGTATTAGGGGTTACTGCTTCTTTATAAGTTTCTGGTATAGGGAGTGCGTAATGGCTGGAATCCATTTTTACTGTTTGTGTTCTAGTTTCCTTTTCGGGTTTACTGGATTGGACAAGTTCTGATGGAGTGATAAGTTTACTAATTGTTGAAGGGAGTGGAGGAAAAGATCCTAATATGGAAAATCTATTTTGAGGTGAGGGAGTAGGATTTCTACTAGACTGCATATTGGCTCTGATCTGACTCGGGGTGAGAAGTGAAGGTCTCATGCTTTCCTTGCAAAAATTCTCTTGTTAAAAAATCAGCTAGAAAATTATTTTCTCCACTAATAAATTCTATGTCAAAATCAAAAGCAGATAAGATGGCTTGCCATCTAGCAAATATTTGTTTTGAAACCAAAATTTTAACATCTTTTATTAAAACTTCTTTTGCAGACTTATAGTCTGTTCTTATAAAAAAAATTTTATTAATTAAATCATCTTGAAATTTTGTAATGCATAAAACTATGGATAAAATTTCCTTTTTAATAATGCTATAATTCTTTTGACTGCTATTCCACAATCCCAATTGGTATCTGATAATTTGCTCAGAAGAAGAGTTAGTTTTCTTTTGTTTGAGAATACCTCCAAAGCCAATTTTAGAGGCATCAGTTTCAACTATCATGAATGCTTCTGGATCTGGGATGCTAAGATAACGGAGTTTTTTGACAAGTTGTTTCAAATGCTGAACAGTTCGGGTCTATTCGGAACCGCAAGTAACTAGATTCTTTTTCAAGCCATCATAAAGCGGTTTGCAAATGAATTTCAAGTTGGAAATGAAATTTGCCACATAATTGAGACATCCTAAAAATCTTTGCAATTGAGTCTTATCTCTAATTTCATCGGAAAACTTATCTACAAATTCAATAGATCTAGTAATAAGCTTATATAGCCCTTTATCAAAATCATGGCCTAAGAATCTAATCTTAGTCTGAAACAGTTTTAATTTGCTGGCAATTACCACTAGCCCATTTTTCTTGACGATGTCAAGAAAAAGATTCAAATGCTTAAAAATGTTGATCTAAAGATTCACTAAATACTAATACGTCATCGATATAGACTATTGTAAAACTAGTGTAAGGATTAAAAATATCATTCATAACCTTTTGAAATTATGATGGTGCATTTTTCAATTCAAATGGCATGACATTCCATTCATATTGTCCAAATGAGACATTAAATGCTATTTTATACTTATCCTTTTCAGATATTTTAATTTGCCAAAAGCCTGATTTCATATCAAATTTACTATAAATAACAGATCTAATTGTTCTTTTCAACAAATCTGATACCATTTGGAGGAAGGATCGTTTCACAAATCAAAATGTTTGAATTTTAGTTACACTAATACTTGCTTTTGAATTCTAGTCTTTATTAATTTTATCTAATCTAATATTTATTTCATTTAATATTTCAGCATCTTCTTTTGTTAATTTGAATTCCTTTTGAAAACTTATTTTAGTATCTTCTAACTCTGAAGGTCTTATGATTGGAATTTCATCCTTATTTTTGGAAGATTTTAATTTTAATTCTTGTCTAGTCTTATTATTGCTAATTTTTACCATTTCATTTGCAACTTTTAATAACATTTGGTTGATATAATTATTTTGTTGAATTACTTTATTAATATCTTTTACTTTTGCGTCTAATTTACCTATTTTTCCTTCTACTTTAAAAGGAGATGCTTTTAAAACATAATTATTATGACTGATATTAACTTCTTCTGGTGGAAGTATTATAGATTCTATTATTTCACCATTAGTTGTATACCATTTAACAATTGATTTTAATATAAACAAAACTACCCATATATACATGGGCGTATGAAAATTTTGGAATTATTTTAATTTTTCTTCAAAAAAATTCTTTAGAACAAAATCTTGTAATTCTTTATGAATATTGTGTTATTAGTTTTGAAACTAAATTCTTAACCTTTTGCCAATAAATATTTTTTTATAATTATGAATCTTTCACAAAATAATTAAGAATAATTTATTGATAGTTTGTATCATCATAATAATAATCAATTTTTTAAACTAAAGTATAAAAAGTAAATATTATTATATGTATGGATATGTATCAATCATAATACTACTAAATCTTCATGAAGATCTTGATAAGAATAAATATAGAAGATACATTAGACAATCCTAATCTGAATTAAACTTAGTCCTACAACCAAGATTTATTTTCATTTCATAAGAAAAAAATTTTAAAAAAAATATTTCTAAGTGAATATTATGAAAGTTTTATTTCTATTAGTGTACCTGTTCTTATAAAATGTTTTACTTGATAAACTCAAGTTAACATTGGATTTTCAAATTAAATTATAAACTCAAAGTTTTAAATTGTAATTTAGATTAAATCCTTATAATTGACGGGTGAAAAATAAACCAATTTCTTGTAAAATTAGAATTTTATTGGGAGAAAACATCAATCTTTTAGAATTATTTTTTTTTATTCAAATATTTTAAAAATAAATTAGTAGTTATTTTTTTCATATAATTTATTTAGAATTTAAATTAGTTAGATTGTTATTTCACAATTATTAAAAATTTCTTCATAGATTTTAACTTTTGTACTGAAAAAAAAAACTATCCAAAAATGAAGATTGTAAAATTGACTTTTATTTTTTGTGTTAAATTAACTTTTTCATCAAACTAAAACTCCATCTTAAAAGGATAAAATTAAAGTTTTACTAAATTAATAATTCTTTTTTATATCAAATTTTCCTCTTTTAGAATAAAATATATAGATTTATTTATATTCTTTTGTGTTGAAAAAAAAATTTTTCATCCAATTGAGGATCGTAAAATTTTATAGGATTCCGAATTCTTTTTTTTGTTAATTAATTTTGTTATCAAACAAACTCTATTTTTAAAAAAGATAAAGTAAACTTTTCTACATAAATCTTTAAAAAATAAATTAATAATTTTTTTATATCAATCTTATTAAAATAGATGGGTTTATATAGATTCTTTTATAATATTTATTTGACTGATGAACTTTTAATATACAAATCTTATATAATTTGTTCTTTTAGGTACGAATATGTTAAGTTAATTCTTTTCATAAGAAAATATATGTACATATCCTCTAAAATTAAATTATAAAATCAGATTATTGATTTTATTCATACTTTTTTTTAAACACCCCACCAAATAGTGACAGACCTTCTTTGCACCCGATAACAAAAAGGAGGGGAAAAATTAATGTAAAAGAAGTATGGAAAATAAAAAATTAATATATAAAAAATTAAAGAATAATTTTAGGGAAAACACATAATAATAGCAGCCACTGACCCATAATAAAATTCTTCCATCATACTGGCTGAGATTGCCAACAAATAACTAATATATAACTTTTAATGTCAATTATAAAACATTATAAAATTACATGACAATTAATTATGTAATAAACGATAAATATTTTTACATATTATAAAAGAATTTAGAATACTTGCTACTTTGTTTAGACGAAGTTGAAGAAGCAATAAATTTTAGTAGTAAATTTATACGGTAACCAATTTTCTATATATTAATCTTTTATATACTTTATCCTTTAGAATTACATTTAGTTAAGTTTTTTATATTAATCTTTATAATAATAAATAAATTCATATACTTGAATATATAAATAAATAAATATATATATATATACAGAGAGAGATAATTAACCTAAATATTATTGGACTAAAAAAATAGAAAGAAAAAAATCACGAGAGCTTAATAATTTTAATTTAATTAAACCTCTTCATATCTCTTGGATAGAATAAAATTTACATATTTTAAATCATTTTAAATTTATTTTTCTTAACTTATTCATACACACATATATAGATATATATATATATATATATATTTATCGTTTAGCAATAAATTAGTGATTATTTTGTATAATTACTTTAAAGTAACTAAAAAAGAGAACGTTAATTTTTAGAAAACCTCTATATAGATTAAATAACTTAAATCTTGGTAAATAAATTATAGCTACAAATTTATTCAATTTATCTTTTTTCCATTAAAAAGTTCGAAGATAGACACATATGAAATGAGTTTAAAATCGCTATAACTTAGATTAGTATTTTTTTTTTAAAAAATATATATATATATATCTACTTTAAAATAAATTATAAATCTATATAGATAAAATGAATTAAATCTTTTGATAATATATTAATTAAATCTACCTAAAAGGAAAACTATAATACTTTAGAAAACCTATACAGATCAAATGGCTTAAATCTTTTAGGAAATAAATAATATCCTTATAATTAATTTAATTATATATAAAAAAACTAATCTTATTAGAAGAAGTTAAAAGACGTGAAATTTTCATGGATGATATTCAACGATATAAAGAATCCTAATATAATTAAACAATACTTTAATTTTTTATATATAAAAAAGTAAATGTTATAATAAACGTTTGTGATAAATCTATCTAAAGAAAGCATCAATCTTCCTGCACACATTTATCAACAAAATACGTTCTTTTATGATACCAAATTTAAAAATGGTTTGCATATATCTTATAAAAACAAATAATGTATTCCTTTTTCATCTAAAACTTTCCATTTTCGAATTTCATAAAAAAATAATTTCATCAAATTATGTCATAGTGACTCTTTATTAAAAGTTTTCTCAAAATGATTATATATATATATCGAACAAAACGAAAATAAAATAAGTCATTTCACTTTCCATCGACAAGATAGGAAAAAAAAGAGGGAGGGGAAGCGCTGATTTTAAGGCTAACAGCTGAGCAACAATGGAGCACGTTAAATTTAAATTAGGGTGTAGCAAAAGATGTTGATAGAGACATGTTGATTTGTTTGGTAATCATAGAACGCAATAAGTTATCCGGTTTGGGTTGGGATGGCAAAGCAGTGGATTGTGCCACGTCGTGTATTTCTAAGCCATACCTTCATGGGAGTTCCCAGATTGTTGTAGTTTTTTGAATGGGCCAGTCAATAAATCTTTTAATAATTCTTTTTCGGGTCCCATAAATAAAGAATATGGATGTTTAAAGGTAATTTTATTAAATATGTTTGCCCTTTCAAATTTGCCCTTATTTAGTTGAGCTGTAGAGATTTTATTATGTTTGCTAAAAGAGGGAAGAAAGAAAGACAGCAAAGTAGGTTATAGACCAGGTTCGTGTATGTTAGCGCCGAGCACAGTGTGAGGAAATTGTTGGTTTCAGGAAACAAGTTAGTTTATAAAAAATTTAAACAACAGGACATTGGAAATGGTTTCAAGAGTCAGGACAATCTAAAATTTAATTAAGGGTAGTAAAGTCGGGTGAGGATAAAATTTTAACTAATTTAGGAAATGAGATGTTCAATTTTAAACAGAGAGAATATTATTTAGTTTATTTCATTCTAATCAAGATTGACTATAAATAAATGTAACAGATGTTTATATAGTCAAATCTTTTAAATTTGGAGAACAAATAAAAAAGTATGTTTTCATAGTTTACATGAAAGTGTTTGGATTATATTTATCTATTTGTTAAATTATTCATCTCATTGGATGTGCAATTGGTTGGATTCAGAGCAATATTTGTTAAATCCATAATCCAACCTTTCAAAATAAATTTCAATCCTAATCTCAATCCCAACCCTCTAAAAATTCACCTCCAATCATAACCCTGATAATCCTTCGAGTTAACCAGGTAATCGGCTTAACCTTCTATAATTTTTTTTTAAAAAAAAATCTTAAACAAAAAACCATCATTAAACTTACTTTGAATAAATTAATTAGTACATAAACCAAAATTAACAACAGAAAAATCAATCTAATAGCGTTAAAATTTTTTTTTTTGATTTACTATTAATATTTGGAGTACCGTAGAAGTAAAACTGGAAGCTGAAAATCAAGTTTATAGAAGTGAGAAAATAGAGATTACCATGTTGGAGAAAGAATGAATAAAAGAGCATATATTAATATAAATTTACATTATATTTATGTATTTTAATATATTATATAGATAATATGTTATTATATAAAAATTACTTCATTTGTTCAAAATTGAATGTCTCTATTTCCATTTTAAGTTGTTCGGGTTGAAAATGAATTTTTCATTTTCTAAATTTATTAAAATAGTGCTAAGAAATTAGTATTATTATGTTAAAAACAAACTAAGTTAACTTATTTTCTTAAAATTTGTACAAATCAAACCATGACACTCAATTCCGGATGAAGGGAGTATTATATAAGAAATCAAAAGGGTTAAATGAGTTGGATTTGCGGGTTAGGGGCGGAGTTAAGGTTGAAAACTATATAATTCATAATTTCCAACCTTAACCTTGTCGGATTTTAATTTCATAAATTCGAACTCCAATCTTCAACTTTTTTAATCAATCTTAACCTTACATTTTAGGAGTGGATTGATTCGTGTTAAATCCTAATCCATTGATATCCAAGCTAATTATATTTATTAAATCGACAAAGACTAAACTAAAATGTGAGAACATGACTCCGAATCTTCTAGTATACATTTATATGCTACTCCCAATCATGATAATAAAAAATTAATACATGTCTTTAAAAATTGCACATGTGACCTTTAATTATTATTTTGTGGAATTGAACTTACTACAAATGCCTCGGCCTCACCTAATTCAGTCACCCCATTGGCTGCGATCAATCTATTCACATAATTTTTTAACTACGAAAGTAAAATAATATTGAATCAAGGTTCTCATTAGGCTATTTGGTTTTTTCCGAAAAGCCAGATTTCAGCTAATCAAAATGACCATTAAAATATCAAGAGAAAAAAAAAGGGGGACCGTTAAAATAATATTAATAAAAATTAATCATTAGCCCAAAATTTTCCTAATTTCCTTGAGTGACCCCACACCGACTCCTTAAATGTGCAATATTCACTTCATTTTCATTGCTGCCAAATGCATAACTCAATGATAAATTTGAAGTGGGTTAGTGTAAGAGGCGAGAAGCATGTTTTTGCTTATCGTGGTAGGATTCACCATTCTTTATTTTTGCAATCTTCACTTCACATCAAATATCACAAACTTTTTAGTGCATTGTCTTCACGTGGTAAGCCATTGTCATGGAATGACATCGTCAATTATCCTCCACAAGGTTCCCAGAGAGGGAGCTTGTAGACCCTTATTTTGGTGAGGCATGGCTCCTCAAATAGTATAGCTCACATCCAAACATCTATTGGGGAATGGGGCAACGCCCATGAAGCTCGGATGGAAAGGAATGGCCTGCCAGGTCACTAATTCACTTTGCAAAGCTTTACTCGAAAGTTTTTACTAATGAGCTGGTCATTTGGGAGCACGATCTGTCAACCTATCCCCTTCGATTTTAACAAATCTTTGAGACCCTTGGAATCTGACGATTCCTCGACTGCACCCATCCTGTTCGATGATCTTTTCTCTACTGGACGCCGGCTCACGAGTTTTGAATTCCCCTACTAGAAGTCTTTCGTATGTGGGGATATTCAATCACTCTTCTAGGGCTATTTATAGAAGACTTCTTACAAATAGTATTATGGGATCAATTGTTTTTTTTTTTTCCAATCTTCACTTCACTCCAAATGTCACGGACTTTTCACGTGCGCTGTCTTCACGTGGCCAGCCATCGCCATGGAATGACGCCGTCTATCTTTACTTCAGATCGAATGGTCGTGCCCGAAGCACGTACTACTTTTGACGTAGCTGCGGTGCATCGTAACACCAATTTCTCTCTTTGACTGATCCTACTTTCGTTTTGTCTCATATATAAACTCCAACAGATCTCACACCTTTCTCTTCTCCGGTGAATCTGACAGGGCAGTGCAGATCCAAAACGAGCTTCAGTTAGAAAGTTCGAAGGAAATTGGAAAAGGAAGTTTACAAACCTGTTATAGATTTTCACTTGCAATGTGTACGGCTGGAATCGGAATCAATCACCGGCGATCATAATCGCGTAGAGATTGGAGTACAGAAATGGACGTTGAGAAATCCTCGCTGTGTAATTGTGTTGTGAATTTTTTATTGGAGGAGAATTACTTGTTATCGGCGTTTGAGCTTCTCCACGAACTACTTGATGACGGCCGCGACGATCAAGCCATTCGCCTCAAACAATTCTTCTCCGATTCCTCTCAATTTCCTCCTGATCAGATCTCCCGCTTCAATTCCCTACGAGGTTCGTTGGAGCGTCTTCTCCTTCACTCTCCGCTTCTCAATGTTGTGAAATATATCAGTAAATTTTACTTCTTAGGTGAAAGTGTAATGAATTCACCGAACTGCGCTGTTGTTTAACTCAATTTTAATTTTTCGAGCTGAGAATCATTTTTCTTGATGCATAGTTTTGGTTCGAAATGTTTTTTGGTAAATGATAAATTTAACTCGAGTTGAAAGTGCAGGAGGTAGTTGAATTTCTTACTCAGCTGGATATGAGATCAGTTAGATGGCCATACTTCAAGGACAGTTAATTCTGTTAAAGTTGATTTGTTCTATATTCGTACTCAACTGGATAGTAAAATGTTCAATGCGCAGTTAAGGTAATAGAGCAGATGCTGCATAGGATTATACTGGAATATTTACATTAAATTAATCTTCGGATGGAAACTGAATACTGGCAATTTTGTTGTCATGTTCATTCCTATGCATTTAGAATAGGGGATACTTGATAAAGCCCTCTCTCTCTATAGAAGGGCAGATAAACTGAAATCTTGGAAGGTGTCAAAAGAATCTAAGATATTTGGAGTGGATTGAAGGTGTGGTGATTGCTTAGGTGCTTATAGAGACAGTCCGTTGATATATCTCCAACTTGTGACCTTGGGCTTTATATCATTTACTTGAAAGCTGCAGATACAATTCTGTGTAGTCTGTGGAGTGGGATAATGGTTAAAAATGGACGTTATTTTGTTTTGTGTAATTGGTCAGTTTCAGTTGCTTATGCTTGCATTTGATAATGTAAAATTTTCACCCTTCCCTTTGTTCATAATCATTTTTGACATTTATTTGTCTAATTGAGTAAAAGACTTGTTCTCTTATCTGTGATGAACGAATATACACTAACGTTCAGTATTTCACTGGTTTAAACAGTTGCAGACCCCCAAAGCTTGCTTGAAGAGAAAGAAACATTAGAAGAAAAATTAGCTTTGAGTGAATATGAGCTCCGATTAGCCCAAGAAGACATTGTAAAACTCAAGGCAGAATTAGATAAAAAATATGAGACTACTATACATGACACTAGTGGTATGTTTCTTTTTCCAGCTTATCAATGCACTGCTTATTTTTGCTTGTGATACCAAGTGTTGATAATTTGAGTTGTGGCAAGTGCTTCCAGATGTTTTTATTTTGATCAACTTTTTCTCCCACAATGAGATATATCCTGACTCTTGAATATTTGTGTGATTAATTACATTCTCCAACTTATGCAATAAAATGAGACAATCTCTCTAAGTTTACTTCTGAGCACATAGAATGATAAAATGGAAATTCCCTAAACTGGGGCCTATTTTCCGGTCAAAGTACTGTTTTTTTGCTATTTTCAAATTTAATCTTCTTTGTCCTTGATCTATCTGCCTAAATGACTTTGCAGGCACAATTGCAAATGCTGCTGCAGGTAGCAAGCCAGATCCCGAACAACAAAAGAGCAATACTACTTTCTCTGACTTGGGATCTCTGAAGGAAAATGAGCGACGGGATCTCAATTGTGCTGTAAAGGAGTATCTACTATTAGCAGGATACCGTTTAACTGCAATGACATTTTATGAGGAGGTAACATTTTTTGGTGTTTTTGTTGTTGCTTATTGGTATCTGTCTGTAGGTACCTGGACCTTAGAGAATGTAGATTATTATTATTATTATTATTATTATTATCTTCTCCATTCATGCTTTGATAGAAATTCTAAGAATGGATATGACTCTGTAACCTAATAAACTGACCAAATGTTGAATGATTAAAGCTATATAGCTAAGAATACAAGCCGAGGGTATTGAAAATTGACACATTATTTGTCCAGAATATTCTCACTAAAGTCATGATAGGGTTGATGACTGGAAATATTTGGGGAATATATTCTATTTCCATATAGTAACTCATAGAAATAGAAGAAAAAGTTAAGCAACATAAAATCGAGTCTATTACTTTCAATACAACAATAAAAATGAAATTCAAATTAAAAAATTACCTTCTGTTTTTATAGATAAAGAAAAGAGGAGGAAAAAAAAAAATTTATTATCGTAACTTAACAAATAGTTCGATTGGGAGAAACTCCCCATCTTGTAAATGAGAAAATCTACTAAAAAAAGAAGGTAAACCCCCTTTTATCTTGTATTTATGTGTTTGTCAACAAAGAAAGTATTCCATTTTTAGAATTCAGTAAAAAACTAAATTGTTATTTTTAAAAATTTAAAAGAGGGAACTGATTGCCATTTCTTATTGATTAGCTTAACTCAATAGATAGCGGGACTAAAATTTTTTGTAGCAAAGAGGAAATGGCTTGCGAGCCTTTCCTAAGGGCTTATCATTGCTGGGTCAGTGGAACTTATGGGTAATATTTGTCTATGTATCATGTAAGATGGAGAACTTTGGGTTCTGATGTAATCTATTCTTGATCTATTAAGTTTGCTTTTTAAGCATAACTTTGATTTCTAGTTACATTAGGGTGGTGAAGTCATCATTATATTTACTTCTTTGCTTGTATAGAATGTTTCAAAGTATTCTATTGTAGTATATATTCCCAAATAGCCTAAACCCTTTAATTTCTCATTTTAAATTTCTTTTTGCAGTGAGTTGTTTTTCTAATTTTTTTATTCTTGGGGTATAGTTAATTTTACTGCTTTTGTTGTAATATATAGAAGCTTTTGGGAATTCATTTGATTATCAGAGTTCAGCCTTTTCTATGGTTGACATGGACATGTGAAACAGCCCCTTCTATATTCTGAAATGCTTTCTGAAACTTCTTCAACCTTCAACATCGATGTGACAGGTAACAGACCAAAATCTAGATGTTTGGCAGAACTCACCTGGCTGTGTTCCAGATGCACTGCGCCACTACTATTACCAGCACCTTTCTTCCACTACTGAGGCTGCCGAGGTATTTCCTGACTCCACTGATTTAGTCTAGGTTTTTCATTGTTCACATTTTTGCTTAAATGACAGACTAGATACTTTGTCCATCTGATAATAAGGTTGTATTTTATTCCTACCTCATCAGAATATGTTATTTACAGTTGATTTACCAAAAAGCTTGTTGATTCATGTGCCCTTGATAAGGAGCAGGAAATAAAATAAAAGGAGGCTGAAAAATATAAAGAAATTGACAATTTATTACTGAAATCTAAGGGAAATACAACTGATAGAATCCAATTCGAGAAGGACTAAGACTCTAACAATTAGATAATCAAGTCATAATCTCCTTTGAAGTAAAAACAAAACTAGCTATTTACAGCAAATGTACTAGATAGTCATTAATAGGCTTAACTAACAATGTGACCACCAAAATTATCAAATTTTTTTTCTTTCCCCTTTTCAATTTGGCCTTTAAAGTATAAAATTAATCATTTAACCATTATGCTTTACATTTTAAAACAACATTAAGCCGCTCTACATTGGTCTAGTTAAGTAATAGTCACGAATATAATCAATCTTAGTAATAATACCATATGGCTTTCCATGTCACCAAAATTTTTTATGTTGACTGAGAGAATCTTTGTCATTTTGTCAATTTCTTCTTTTATTGACACATGATTGAATTACATAAAGTAAAATTTTACACTTAATTTTGCTTATAAAGAAAATTTTAGTGACATGTTAAGCTACATGATATTATTAACAAATTTGATTGCATTTGTGACTTTTATTCGATCGAATAACCATAGAGTGGTTAAAATATATTAACATCTAACGTACAATGGTTAAATTACTGATTTTATAGTTCAATGATCAAAATGAAAAAAAGTGTCAAGTTTAGTAGTTAATATGCTTGTTAAACCGTTATTAATAACTATAGAAAGTTGTGGGAGTAGTATTCAGTCGTGGAAGGAGTGGGCAGTTAGTTGGACCTAATATTCCCCTAACAATGATAGAAACCTATGCAGGAGTGGATCTCCAAAGTACACAGATTACTCCTCTCAAGTTTCTTCTTTTGCTTTTTTCCTTTTTTTAAAGAGTACATAGTGGTTCTTATTAATACACCCCTACTGGAAACCCACATGGTCCTCAAGATGAAAATAAGAAAGCCGATCAGCTAACAAATCATAGTCTTGAGGGGCAAGCAACTGGAGAGGATGATTAAGTGTGAAGATTTTGAGAGTTGGGCTGGATGTTTGCGGAATTGCATGCGTTGACCACCATATTAGATCGGACTAAGCTCTGATACCAAATTGATTGCAGCAGGAAATAAAATAAAAGAAAGCTATAAAGAAACTGATGATTTATTACTGAAATCTAAGGGAAATACAATTGATAGAGTTTAATTTGAGGACCAAGCATCCAACAATAAAGAGTCCAATTTGAGAAGGACTAAGTCTTCAATATAAGATAATCAAGTAATAAAATCTCTCTTCCAAAGTAGAAACTAGCTATTTATAGTAAATATCTTAAAGAGTTACATAAAGTTGGCAGTAATGGAGTTGTGGAAGGAGTGGGCAGCTAATTGGACTTATTCTTCTGCTAACGGTGACAGAAATCATGTGATCATTGATGAATTCCAATGTCAGTTTGTGTTCCTTTTTGTTTTTGAACCTCACAACTTTTATAGTCTTGAAACTTTGATCATTGATGCATTTCTGGATCAATTTGAGTTGCAGTATAATACTTGAACATCATCAATTAAAGAACATGTTACCACCTTTGACAGATGGAATGTCATTTTTAATGGATCATTTTATTCAAATTTGACAAGGATTGAGTTCTCTTGAGAATTCTGAGCATTAATAGATTTTGCCTTTTTATTGGTGTTTTCTCTCCATCTTTTTGCTTTTGTCTGGGGATGCACTTCAGGTAGGGATTTGCAAGTACAGAGGTATCTATTCATGCACTGGGAAAAAGGATATCAATCTCCTGTTCCTCAGATAGTCCCGATATACTTTTACAAGAGTTTTTACCTTGGTGAGATTATAAATTCTGTGTAGTGAAATTTACCCGTCTCATGTAGAAGAGGCTCTCTCGTATTGCAGGAGAAAATTTCTATGCTTCGACAAAATGGATCTCTGCAGAGAGAGAATCATAAGCTTGAGAATGAAAATAAGAACTTGTTGAAAATGAAGGACAAAGCTGATTCTCAGGCCGTAGCATTAATGAAATCTTTGGAGGCCCGACAAAAGGACATCAAGGACAAGGAAGCCCTGGTAGTTTTTTTCTGACAATTGAACTTTACAGGAAAATTTATTTTATTTTCTTTTTGCTTTAAGTTTTCATCATGTTTTCTCTCAGGTTCAGGACATGAAACAGTCTTTGGAAAGCCAAAGGAAAGAACTAAATGATTGCCGAGCTGAAATAACCTCACTTAAAATGCGTATAGAAGGTGCACGAGCTGGACGTGATTTGATGTCAACTGACTCTAATGTACAACTACGGTCCTTGGAGAGCTACATGGAAGAAATACAATTGCTTCAAAATGAAATAGAGAAGTTGAAAGGAGTAAATACTCTGAATATGGTAGCTGTAGAATGCAGCAGAGAATTGAAAGGAGATGGAAACACAGAAAATGGATTTGATGAATTAAGTAAAAATAACCATGTTGCACCTTCTCTTGTTGTCTCCCCTGAAGATTTAGAAAGTGCGGATTCTGCTTCTCAATTAGTGGTGACTCAAAGTGATGAACCCATAAAGGCAGAAAAGGGGTCAGAAGGGGCATCAATAATATCTTCCAATGACAGTAGCGTTCTTGCAAATGATGAAAGTTTTCTCAAGGATAATCAGGAATCACCCATTGAAACTAATGGTTTAAACCTAGGAACAGAAACTCTTGCTGCTACTTTAAATGTTGGAAAGATGGTAAGTTGATCGCCTGTCTTGTGTGCTTTTCTCCTTGACCATTTTATACACTATTTTCTGAATTAACCTCTATCTTGGTAGGGTTTAGAAACCATACAAGTCCTCTCGGATGCATTGCCAAAGATTGTTCCATATGTTTTAATCAACCATCGAGAGGTATGCATACAAAGTTCTTACTATTTTCATTCTCTGCGAGATCTGCTTTGCCATATTTTATCACAATGTAATGAGAACTTTTTCAATTTTTTGGAGATATGACCTTGTTGTTTATCTTTTGCATTTTAATCTTTAGGAGCTCCTTCCTCTGATAATGTGTGCAATTGAACGTCATCCAGACAGCAGAACTCGTGATTCCTTGACCCACACATTATTCAACCTGATCAAACGCCCGGATGAACAACAAAGACGAATTATAATGGATGTTAGTTTCCAATAGACTATTTTACACTATTTTATTTTTGGATTGCAGTTTATTTGATGGCTCAGATGTATTTGCTGATTTTGTCAGGCTTGTGTTTCACTTGCAAAGAATATTGGTGAAATGAGAACCGAAATAGAGTTGCTTCCCCAATGTTGGGAACAAGTAAGCCTAATCTCTGTTGATAGAAACTGTTTTGATAGATCTGTGTCTTGCACATAGCTTGGATGCCTTATTAAATATTAATCATTTGGTATGTAGATCAATCACATGTATGAGGAACGAAGGTTGCTGGTTGCTCAATCCTGTGGAGAACTTGGAGAATTTGTACGTCCTGAGATCCGCGACTCGCTTATTCTATCTATTGTGCAGCAACTGATCGAGGATCCAGCAACTATTGTTCGTGAAGCAGCTGCTCATAATCTGGCTTTGCTGCTGCCTCTCTTCCCAAATATCGACAAATATTTCAAGGTCAGCCTCACTATATATGCTTCGAGGCTATCATGGAGAAGAAATCTGACTTGACAGGATTGCCTACAACGTAAGCTCCGTGATCTAGGGAATGGAGCATTTGCCTGGTCATAGTATGATGACTTAGAAGAAATCCATAGGACATACAAAAAATAGTTACTCCAATCCGTTTCTCTTCTGTGTTCAGGTGGAGGAGATGATGTTTCAGTTGGTATGTGATCCATCTGGTGCAGTTGTAGAAACTACAATCAAAGAACTAGTGCCTGCTCTAGTAAATTGGGGTGACAAATTGGATCATGTTCTAGAACTACTGCTTTCACATATCTTGGGCTCTGCTGAGGTAATTGCCTAATTTCTCAAACTTGGTTGAGCTCTCTCATTCTTGTTTCTAATATTACATATTCCTCTTTCAGCATTGCCCACCTCTATCAGGTGTTGAAGGTTCTGTTGATGTGCATCTTCGTGTTCTAGGTGAACGAGAACGCTGGAACATTGATGTCTTGTTGCGCCTCCTTACAGAACTGATCCCATTTATTCACCAGAAAGCTGTTAAAACTTGCCCATTCCCTTCTGTTTCGAATTCTGCAGGAACATTATTCTCGATTCCTTTGCTTGAACTCTACGGCAGGTATGTTATTGTTTTATCTTTTTTTTTTCGTTTGTTCACTCTGATCAGTAAGTCTTTAGATTGAGATTCTCTATGAAAGTCTTAGGAATAGCTATTGTTAGTATCTTGCTTCTGAGTTAGAGATTTGGCCAGGGGAGGCGTGGATTGGTCTGCATTTGAGTGGTTGCATGTTGATTGCTTTCCTCACTTGATTCGGTTGGCCTCTCTATTACCTCAGAAAGAAGACAATTTACGAAATCGAATTACTAAGGTAACTGAATGGTTACTGAAATATGAAATTGTTGGTACTCTTAGTTTCACACTGCTAGAGAACATACAAACTTCTGGTTTTCTGTAATGCAGTTCTTGTTGGAGGTTTCTGGATGTTATGGGGAAGCTTATCTGACACATATTATGCTACCTGTGTTCTTAGTTGCGGTTGGTGATGATGATGATTTAAGATATTTCCCACAGACAACACAATCTAGAATAAAAGGTGAATTGTTAGAAGAATTGCTTAACTCGACATAGCCCTTTTTGATGTTCTCGATTTCTGCCTGACCTAAGAATTGCTGTATTTACTGCAGGTTTGAGACCAAAAAATGTGGTATCTCAGAAACTTGCTACCATGTGTGTTCTGCCACTGCTGTTGGCAGGGGTTCTAGGATCCCCATTCAAACATGATCACCTGTTAAAGTACTTGAAGACTCTACTATTTCAAAATATAGGAGAGGAAAATCAGCCAGCAAATAGCGAGCTTGTGAATTCTGTTCGCTTCCTTTGGTTGGTGTTTGAGAGACAATGTTCATCTTACTGCTCGCACCATGGTTTGCATCATATATTTATGTGTGAATTTTTGTGATGCAGCACATATGAAGCACATCATGCTATGATTTTTAACATCCTATGGGAGATGGTTGTCAGTTCCAACATAAATATGAAAATTTATGCCACCAATCTTTTGAAGTCCATTGTAAGCCCTCTTTTCTTCTGAGAAACAACAGTTGTTCAAGTGCAGACTGCATTTTAGAACTCAGTTATATCATATGTCTAGGTACCATATATTGATGCAAAAATTGCATCGACCCATGTTTTACCTGCTCTTGTTACCCTGGGTTCAGACCAAAACTTGAATGTAAAATATGCAAGTATTGACGCATTTGGCACAGTAGCTCAGCACTTTAAGAATGACATGGTATGTATATGTATTTGGTTCAATTTGATAATGATTCTTTATTCAGCTTCATATGGATATTTTCTGTTTTCTTTTACAACTCAGATTGTTGACAAAATTCGTGTTCAAATGGATGCTTTTCTTGAGGATGGATCACATGAAGCCACATTAGCGGTGATCCGAGCGTTGGTGGTGGCTATCCCACATACAACAGAACAACTTAGAGATTATATCCTTGAACCTCTTTCTTTTGTGCAGTTGATGCCTGTGCTTCTGAAGTCATATTTTATTCTTATAATAATTTAAGAATATTTTCCTGGTTTCTACATGTATCTTCTTTAACTTGATACATCTCTTGTCCAAGATTTTTCAACTTACAGCCACGTCACTTCCTTCAAGTGATGTGATTCGTCGCCGAGATAGAGCCAATGCATTTTCTGAAGCAATTCGTGCTCTTGATGCCACAGGTTTGCTTTTGGATCAGAAAATCTTCAGTTTATCATTTTATTCTTTTCCTGCTCTTCTGTGCCTTTTTGTTGCCTTGGTCTAAAATAAATGGAGAAAGGTAAATTGAAATTTAATAAGTATGCTTCCATGGTCTCACTGTCTGATGGCATTGTAGTGGGTAGAATACAAAGCGGAGTGTTCAAAATATTTTACTCATCCTAAGTCCTGCAATTATATTGCAAATACAGGTGTAAACACTTGAGAGCTTGCATCTATTCGGTGAATCATTGTTTAATGATCTTCTAGAGGGGGTTTCAAATTTGGGGGACAACCCTTAAGGTAGCTTATAGCCCCTGGTGAATGAGGATTACTACAACATACTGCACGTGAAAGAATTAAGCTAATGACTTCATTCTGATAAGTGAAATGGCTGATAAATGAACTGCTTTTGCTCAATGTTATTAGAGAAGTTCCAGTTATTTTATCTGTGTCCTATGGACACTCGACAAGCAATAACCCTGTATGTTTATGTTGTCTACTCCATTGTATTTTAAATCCAAAGGGACTGTAGAAGACACCATAATTTAGAGGTGATCTTCTGAGACAAGACCGCTGCCTACTAGATGTTTTCGCTTACAGCATTTTTCTGGAAGATCCATTGTTAATTATTCCACTGGTCTATTTTCCAGATCTTCCTGCTTCCAGTGTAAGGGACTATCTCATACCCGCGATACAGAATATGGTAAAAGATACTGATGCTCTCGATCCAGCACACAAGGAAGCACTTGAAATTATATTGAGGGAAAGGTCTGGTGGAACTCTGGATACCATAAGCAAGGTCATGGGTGCTCATCTCGGTCTTGCATCATCTGTAAGCAGTTTATTTGGCGAAGGTGGGCTGCTTGGAAAAAGGGAAAGTGTAGAACAAGCTGCACCCCCATCACCGGAGCCTGCTCCTGCCCCTGCTATACAACCAGTACCAGTTGAGGACACAAGACTTAGGCGGATCATGCGGGGAAGTTTCACGGACATGTTGAGAGGCAAAACAAAGAACAATGAGGAGACTTAAACTGAACCAGTGATGGTCTATCTCGTTGAGGGAATTATTCTTTGCATTCTTCTGTTTATCATTTTTTTTTTTTTTTGCCGCTTTTTCTTGTATATGTGCCCTGTGCCCATGAGGCTGAAATTTTTGCCTAGTGTTCAAGAGAACTTCAGCTGTTCTTCTGATAGGGAATTTCAAGACATTATTGACTGATAATTTGTGAGAAGTAAAGACGATGGAACAAAATACACGTTGGGGGCAATTGGAGCTTAGAGAACCAAGTTAATACTTCGATTTAAAATAATAAGAACACTCTTTTCGGAGTTGACATGTACTATGATGTTTCATTAAACTATTTCAAAGAATTTTTTGTTTCCTTTTCCCTTTGAGTAATTTCGAATTGCGCAACAAACGCAGTAAAGTAGACGTTTCAATGGACCACGGTGATGAAGCGGCGAAGAGGGGACGATGATGATCAAGGGCTGCGTCGGTACGAGGTAAGGAAGCGGTTGCGGCTATTGATATGCGGCTGGATGTGTTGCAGGTTTTTTGTATTTAATTATTTACTAGTACGTAGTAGCTGCAGTGGATGACTTCGGATTTCCTAGGCTTTTGTCAGCCTGACGTGTGTAAGTCAAAACTGTGATAACATACTGTTGGCTTCGGTGGGTATAAGATCAAACTTCACCTCCAGACCGATTGCACTTCAAGAAAAGATAAACTGCAAAGGTGTAAAATAGGGATTTAATGTTACTTTTTTAAAAAAAAGAATCACTGTGTTATGTCGTGTGAATTTGTATATTTGTCATCTCAGCAAGAATTCGCATTAATTAAGGCCATGGTTAACTTGTTTTACTTTATAAAAAGCATAGTGGGAATTTTTTCTGTAAAATCAAATAAATATATTTAATCTTTTCCAACACTTATCCCTTCTATTCTTTGATATAGGAACGTGACATTATTCAAAAACTCTGTCATAAGGCAGGCACTTAAAAAATCTTGGTTAAAATTAATAGGAAATTATTATTAAGGTAATAATAATAATAATATGGGTTTTACAAAATCCCTTAAATTGATCACATTGATTAAATAACAAAAGCCAAGATGAAGGAGAGATTTTAGGGGAGTTCGTTTTCCTCACAGTAATTTGTTACATTAGTACTGGAAGTTAATTAGGATTCTAGTTGCAGAGGAGAGCCAACCAGTTTCTTCTCCACAATATTGATAATAATGATATCATATAGTCTTCTTATTTATTATTATTTTTTAATATAATTGTCACCATGAGAATGTGAATCGTTTTTTGATCGGTCCTCTGTGAGATGTTCGGCGTTAGAATATAGGTGCTGAAGAAAAAGCCAGAAAACTTGCTCAAGAACCTCCAAAAATTCTCACAAAAGGTCACAGAGTCACCGACTGCTTTATTAATGCCGAACCCTCCTCTTCTTCACCGGACCCTTTTGGGCAAGGATAAAGAGCGGCTGCATGGTTGGGTCATAGCACTCCAGGCTCCTCCTTTGACCTTATACTCCAAAAGAGTTCAAGAACAGACTCGATTTCATTCTGCATTGAGGAAGACCACAGAGATTTTAACCACCGCCAAGAACCCGAGAATGCAGAAGCCCAGTACTGATCAAGAAACTCCCCAATCATTAGGCCACCAAGACAAAAGCAAAGGCAAAGAATCCACGGGTTCGGAGCAGATACTTTTCAACTTTGGAGATGCCTATTGTGATGGGGTAAATTGGGTTTCTGTGGAGAGAACATTGTATATGGAGAATTTCAAAACCATCAGAGGTACAATACCAGCTTCAGTGGATGGCGATGGAGTAGGCACAGATTCTGTCAGCTCAATGGAAGACATCAAGTATTCTAGAGATGATGTATTCAAATTGTCTTCTCAAGAAGAAACAATGAAGGAATTCTTCAGGGAGAAAATTTTCTGATCATTTTAGTTTTAATTTCCTTTCCTATATAATATTCAAGATATAGTCTTGTTGTATGTATGCACATGTGTGAATCGATCCATGTATAATTTTGCTTATCTCTGTTCAAAAAAAAAAAAAACCATAGAGAGAGAGAGAGTGCGATCTCTGTAGCTATGATTTTCTGATTCTATGAATTTCCTAGTCAAAAAACAAGTCCCCAGAGGTTTGATTTAATGTGGGTTTGATCAATTTGAAAATTGATCAGCGATGCAAGTGCAGTTTCGTGGATTTCTTGTTCTTCTTGAAGCTGAATTTCTGTGGGATCTAAAGATAAATTTGCTGGGTTTTCTTTAGATACACAGTCAGTACAGATCAGGTTAATGATTGCGACATTAATTTTCCAGATTAATTTTTGTGTATGTTTCTTAATCAATTAGTGTATTACAGTCAATCATTTGCACATATGAGCAAGAGGTAAGCTGAGATCAAGCAAGAAATGCTCTATTCTGCTCTTTTCTTGAAATTGAAATTAAGATGGCAATTCAAAGTGTTCGTTCTTACCTTTTCTATGAGGGGTTTTTTTTTGTTTGTTTTGTTTTTTTTAAGAGTTGATTTTTCTTTCTTCTCCCAGCAGTACTCTTTTCCTTTTTAGTAAAAAATTTGTAGTAATATTTTTTTTATCAGTTTGATATACAATATATATTCTTAAAATCTTATAAGGTCTTTTATTATTATTATTTTTTAATATTTGACTATTGTATAAGAATTGGGATTCATTTGTTCCTTGGAGAAAATGGGATGCATAGGGGAAAAGCACTAACTTCATTTATCTTAATTAAGT